>ML779262.1:509947-521762 GCA_009831015.1 Picea engelmannii
CGGGGCGCCAGGGAGCCGGATTTGGATGCTTTCATGGCCGTCAAAGTACCTTCATCCCACTCATGATGAGAAGCTTGCAAAACGTGAATGAGTAAAACAAAAAAGAATGGGCAAATCAGCGAATAACTCTTCCCCATTGCCATAAATCCCTTACCGGCTCAAACAAAAATCTTACAGCAATGGATGGCAAGTGGGCAGTTTGGGATATATATATATATATATATATATATATATATATAGTTGGGTAGATAGCCAAATCAAACGTGAGAGTAACGAAAAGAGTATAGTCGCGACTCGTACGAAACAGTCCTTATCCATCGGTACTGATCAAAAGCAATTACAGGGTGGAAAAATTTATTGGGATAAGAGAAATCCAGATCAAAAGCAATTACAGGGTGGAAAAATTTATTTGGATAAGAGAAATCCAGAACAATTAGAATACAGTGAGAGGCATTATCTCTTTGGAAATAACAATCAGACAAGGCGACATTAATATTACCGGTAGAGAGAAATATGAACCCAATCAAATTGAAGATCATTTATTCCCACCAATCTTTACAAAATTCAACTGTGCTAAATCAATGCCACGTGGGAATCTCTATCGTCTTATCTTTCGATAAGGATTGGAATATCTGTCGCCTTATCTTTCGACAAGGAAAAGAAAGAAGAGCCAGCCAAGCTGGAGGATGTGGCATCTAATAAGCCA
Source organism: Picea engelmannii (assembly GCA_009831015.1). NCBI lineage: Eukaryota > Viridiplantae > Streptophyta > Pinopsida > Pinales > Pinaceae > Picea > Picea engelmannii. Next base: position 510,654 of record ML779262.1, read on the forward strand.
CTAAAAATCCAAATAAAAATTTGAACCTAAACATAAGAAACATTAGGATAAATGAAAATTTGAGCCTAAATATATCTAAGAAAGATTAGGATGAATAAATTCCAGAAGAGTAGGAGAAATTTGACAAAGGGAAATTCAAAACTTCAATGTTTCGAAAACCCAAAAGGAAAAAGCAATGGAAATGATTTCCGAGAAAGAATCTAGTGAGTGAGGAATATTTCCTTTTACAATTGAGAGTTCCTATGAACCTAAAAAAGTGTAAAATAGGAAGGTTATGGATCCATTGGACTAGTTCTTTGGGAAATAAACTTGGTTTTTATTTAGTTTTTCAATTCAAAAGAGCTAAAATAGAATAATAATGATTTAAGTTGAAGAGTAAACCATCTAAGTAGGATGCAAAGAAAAAAATGCAAAATGATTAACCAAACTCTTCTTAAATATATGATTTAGTGTGTGAGAGTGTGCATTCACATGATCTCAATAATTTTAAGGGTTTTTATTTAATTTTTCCAATTAAGTGATATAGAACATCATCTAATATTTATGTTCACAAATTTTCCAATGTAGTAGACATAATCATTCCAAAAATTAAATCTAAACTCATATAATACCTACATTTCCTTATTTCAAAGGATGATTAGCTTAAACAAAATAATATTGACCACTTAAATGCACTCTACCATCCAAATTTTCTTTCTTGTTAGATTTAATTACACTCATAAAAACTTATTACTCTCAATCCTCAACAACTACTAGTTTCCGAGTGAAGGTTTGAATTTTGAGCGGCGACATGTATACGATCAATCCTCAGCAGCTACTAGGTTCCGAGTGAGGGTTTGAATTCATGTGATATATATGGACATAAGGGACGTCTTTCTCCTACCATGCATAGTATAATTCATAATCCTTTAAGCACAAACTCTATAATTTCACAATGGGTAATTTCAAGTACTATCCTTCCTTATTGTGTCCTAATAAGGGTTTAGGCTTTAGCTATTTTATATATTGTTAACTAAATTAACACTCTACTCTTTATATGTCATATTTACAATAACATTCTACTTCATCCTCATACATAATAATCCTCAAATCAAGACTTACATTTGGATCTTTTCAATTTTCTAGTTAACAAAATGTATGCTTGAATTAGGGTGTTGTATGCTTGAATTAGGGTGTTGTAGAAACAGTCAATTTCAAGTACACATTCATAATTGATACTTAGTGGTTCCTTGTACAAGAGAAAATTCATTGGAAACAAAAACCATTATTAGGCATTCACTATTGAAATTTGTATGCAAATGAAAATGAGTCATAATTACAAGGAAATGTTAATACTGCCCCTAGAACATTTTTTTCCTATTATATGGTTGAAATAGTTGAAAATTGATTCTTAAATATCTACTTTTGCTAGGATCTTAACCAAATTATATTTTTCTCAACATAGACATGCAAGATCACCAGCAATGTAATAAGGGATTTTCTTTAATGATTCCACTATGAACAAATATCTATTTTGAACATTCTTACTTATCTATGCAAAATCCATGTATATTATTAAAACTTGAAAAGATTAAAAGAATGATATTTTATAGTGGAGGAAATAATTGTTGCAGGAAAGAAAACTAGTTCCAAGCACAAGGAACATACCTCTGCAACATGCAAGCAAGTTGTACAAGATCTGTACATTATTGGGGATGTTTCCTCCAGGGATATAGGGTTTTCGGTTAGAGAGGCAACAAATGCAAAGGCAAGTGGATTAAGAGAATGTCGGTGCAGTGAGCAACAAAAGGAAAACTAAAACAGGCATAAGGCTCAAAATCATGAATGACGAAATGTAATGTGGTCAATGCAACCTAGAACAAAAAATATGGCATCCTCATGGGTAATGGCTAGAAAATGATCGAGAAGAAGTCACGTGGCTTTGTCACAAATTCATGGTAGGACTAAGAGGGATCTTGAGCCTATGAAAATAATTGAACATGTGCACCATACTATAATCAAGGTTCTAACAAGGATACCCATTAATGGTAGGCTCTACCACTCAAATTACGACAACTTTTAAAATGGCAAGAAGGCTTCGTGTTGCAACTTGGTGGGATCGATCCTAAAGAAAAACACGAAGTAGGAAACTATAAATATACAATCCAAGGCGGTGAGACGAACCTATATGCTAGCTCCAAGATCCTTACCTGTCGACATGGACCAATTTTGGCTAAACAATGCTCATAAAAGGCAAGATACTTGTGTCGCAACTACAAAGGAAACTAGAAATGACTCTCGTTAGGCATTTGTATTGACAAATATTCATAACAAAATGTCAAATAGGTAACTTAGATTATGCAAAAGTGGGTGAAAGAGTAATTAAATAGGTGAAAAGGTGAGTTTTTACCAAGTTATTTGTCATTTTTACCAAACCCTTGTTTTGATCCCAAATTGCCCACAAACTTGTGGTGGCGATTGTGGGAGATTATACCATCAAAATTAAGTTTCATCAGTTATAGGTAGATTCTCATCCCATTCCCTTCATTTTCATCATTTTCATGTCAATTTTCTTGCAAAAGTTAGCGGAGGGGGAACACTTTTGGAAGTGAGAGTGCACACTCTCACCTTTTCCTCTCATGGGGTGCTATTAATGAGACATAATCACACACTGTAAAGGGAAAGAAGTGAGTATTCACTCCTATACTCAAGGGAAGGAACGAGTGCCCCTAAAAATGGTGAAAATTGGCTTCTAACCTGCCCAAAACTTCTGAAATATTACATAGGTCAATCACTTGGAGAGAGAGGGAACATGAGGAGGTGGAATCATTTGTTGTTGATGGTATGGAGGTGATAATTCCCCTCCATGCTTGTGTCTTACTCAAGTTTCTCTATATCCCAAACATGCAAGCTGAGAAGCAATTTCTTCAGCTACTGATAAGATACTAGGACCTTGACCAAGATTATTTTATGATAGATGATGAACCCCTGAAGATAGAATTTGAAGATATATACTTCATTACAAGCCTATATGGGCCCGATGCACTAGTTAAACTAAAAGGGTGGGCGTGACAAATGTACGTTGACTATCCAACAATACATAAATGCTTATTGCTCTATTGTAATACCCATGTTTCCCCTAGTTTGAAAATACAACTATAATTAGACAAGAGACTATGGCAGACTAAATATGTGTGAATGTTTGATTTAATGAACCCTTGTTTAAAAAGCTCAATGTATGAATTTATGTTATTAATAGAATTTGACTATGTGTTTCACAACTACTGGCAGGGGGGAAAGTTTGCCAAGATAGACCATGGATGCTATGAGAGAGATGGTGAGGGTAAACCAAGAATGGTTGAGATGACCCTCACCAGACCAGTACTTACGGGGTGTAATTGCTCAATAGTCCTCTGACCCAGAAATGAATTACCAGTCAGGATGGTAGTTGGAAGGCCATCCTCAAGAGTTAATGAGGAGATGGGGTAGGGTACCCATATGTAAGGTTTTTAGGCCTGACCATGAATGGGAATTCAGACCCACACAACCTTACTGAGGAAAGAGAGAAAGAAGGTAATTTGGGGACAGAGACAAAATTGTGAGATAGCAGGGTAGAGAAAATGCTCTCCCGAGAAGAAAAGGGAAGCATACTTCGACTTGGAAGATGAAAGAAAAGATTTGAGCAGTAATCTCATTTTGGATGAAATAAGCCATGGGTAGGGTTTGGCTACAAGCTGATAAATGAAGCTGAAGAGTGACTGAGGAAGTACTAGTGTAGACCTCCTTGCTAGACCTCCTTTCTTGAAGTAGAGAAAACTAGTTTCCATGTTCTTGTGGGAGGAGGAGAGTAACCTTAGTCCCTAACTGTTGTGGAGCATAGAGAAATAATCTCTCTCAGAGAATCATGGTCTAGCTCGGGGCTAACCAGTTGTAAATCTAGTAGGAGTGGTTGTTCCTACGATTGGGAGGAAACAAGCACCCCTTTCAACAATTTCTTCACATTTTCCAGTTCTTATAAGTATTTTCATACTATGTGTATTATATTGGATATGATGATGAAATTTTTGTGTTTATGATTCAGTCTTGTTGTATTTGAACATTTGTTAGACAGGCTATTTGTCTTCTATAAATTGCTATATTTCATGGATTTCAATTTATCTCAGTTTTGTTGCTAGATAGTTATGACATGTGAACCTACAGGAGGGTTGGGGTAGGATCGAATGAAATGTCTAAGTCCTGCCAGTCTTTCCAATCCCTTGAAGTTTACCTTAGAGGGACTGTTAGATTTCAAATTTTGTGGGAGAATGGCATTTGTCCTTTAGACCATTCACCCATATGAATGAGGGCTCATGCCCATGCCCTTAACCCCTTTGTTGCATAGAGAATAGTGTTCTTATCCCCTAATTTTTCCCAAAGTATCCATGTGACCGGGGTCTCGGAACCCTGCGCTAGTCCAAAAATGGGCTAGCTTTTTCGACTTCGGCCCTCAGGACTTCGGGATTTGTGACTCCACAATCCTCTAAATTAGTTGAAGGCCGAAGTTGCGAATTGACAAGGGTCATCGATCCTGAGATATAGTATGGATGTCTCTCATTTGTTCGATAGAACGTAGAAAGGTAGGCATTAAGTGCTTCGACGAAGTTCTACTTCAGGAGAATATGAGTAGTCTAGCATAGAATATGAGTAGTCTAGCATAGAACTCCCTAACTCTGGAGTCACGGAGTAAATATTTACCATTAAAATGGAAAGGACACATGTCCATATATCAATGATCATTTGGGAGTCCAGGTATTTGGCGATATAGGGATGGGTGGATTTCCCTGGAGCTCGGAAAGCCGTAGTAAACCCTAGTCGTAGATACTAGGTACATGTGGCAATAGATATGGTCTGGCCGAGAAGGAAATCCGGGAGATACACGCCGAAATCCCGAATGTCGAATTGTCAAAGTAATTAGGGTCATTGGATGAGGGGGTACGTGGAAAGCGATCTCATAGTCTGGAGATTCCATACTCTGGAGAAAACAGGCCAAGATTTTACAAAATATGAACTCCATGAAGTCACGAATGCCGAAATAAATCTCGGTCATTGATAGGAAGAGGACGTGTGGTGTCAGATCCGAGAGTCTAGGGACTTAACCCTTTGGGGAATTTAAGTCGAGAGGAGATTTTAACCCCGAAGACCGGAGCCACGAAGTAATGAGGACCATGGATCTACAGATCCACATGGATAAGTATCAACAATGAAATGGGGGTGATGTGGTCCACTAATGTCACCTCAGATGATGTGGACCCACAACCAAGGTGCCACGTGTCACCCATATTTGTATGATTTACCCATCCATTGTTCATGTTAGAGCATGACACCCGTCACCCACTATCAAGGAAACATGTCAACGCTTGACCCTTGCCACATGTCAATTGTTGAATCATGCCCTTGTGGCCAACAAAGCTAGTGACGTGTCCGGGACTCTGGAATTCTAGACAGTTTCAGGGATTTTGGGGCATGTTATAATTATGAGCGTACAACATAAAATGTCAAACACAGAAGGGCCTAGGCCACGTGGTGAAATTTCAGGAGTTCGAGAGTTTGGACATAGTATGGAAAAAGGGATGTTCAACAAAAACCATCAATCGTCGAACGTGGAACGTTCAACGAAGGTCGTCGATCATCAAATGTGGAACGTTCAACGAAGGTCGTCGATCATCGAAGTGCCGAAAAATTAAGGCTTTGACCACCGATTTCTCGTCTCTGAATGGATAAGGAAACATAGCGAGACCTCGCAACTTTGGGGACTAGGAAAAAGGTGTGTTACGAGAAGAGTGTTGAAGCCCCCTCCTTAACCATAGGATCTCGACAGAGGATGTGGACCATTCATCCCCTCCGTTGTTTGACTATTTGAGAATGTTTCAACATTGTTGGAACTCCCAAAGTTTGGGAACTTCCAAAGTGCCAAAACATTTGCTAACGCAGGCTCTTAGCTCTCGGCTTTGAGCCCGAAGTCCCGAGGAAGACCCCACTAGATGGTTTAATCGCTCAACAAGGGATGTAAACTTCGGGGGACAAGAATGAGAGGCTTTTTCTTAAGTAGGGGACCAAAAATGAACTAGGGAAAATGAAAATTTGATGTCCCATCCCTAGAAAGGGCATTTAGGGGTTATATGTGCAATTTTGAATCTCATCAACTTAATCAATTAAACCTAGAACCCAGAGTCTTGCCCTCAAGAATGAGTGTGATTATTTTCTTTCAAGTCTCCTTAACTTAAGATGACAAGTGGTTTCTTCAATCAATCCTCTATACTAAGACAATATGTTATCTTGATACTGAAATCTAAGTTAGAGAATAAGCTCTAATCTCATTCTAATACCTTGAATTTAATTTTGACCAACGGTTAGTATGATGGTCATAGTTTCAACATAAACCTAGATTTCAAAATAATGTCATAACAAATATATGCATATCAAAATGATCAAACCTCCGGTGCATTATTCCTCTGAATTAGTTGGATTTGAGATCCTTCTGGATCTATGATTGTCAACAGATCCTTTCTCCTACAAATAATCTTTTTTAATAATAATACATTTTAACCATATGTAAGTACATACCTCTCACAGTATCTTTCTAGGGTAAGGTGCACTAGGACAATAAAACAACAATCCCAACACTTCATAAAAAATTTCACTCCAACTGGTAGTACAGCTGGTGTTGGCACTGCAAATGGTGATGCAATTGGCATGAAGGAACTGGCACTACAACTGAAACTGAGAGTGCAACTGTAACTATAAATGGTACTACAACTACAAGTGAAAATTGTACTACAACTACAATTGGTACTACAACTGCAACTACAACTTGGGGTTTTATGAGGAAACCCTAATTTTTCAACTTTCAAATTTTGGAATTTTGATCCAGGGACTAGATGCATTGGGATGAGGAGAGTAGGCTGGAGTAGTCTGATTTCAAAAAATCCAAATTTTACCCCTTGAAATTGGACCAACACAAATATGGACTAGTACTTCTGGAACTGGTCTTAGTTTCCTAATGTTTTTGGTTTTTTGGTTTTCTAGTACCAATCAACATTAGGGTTTCAGTTTCTAGAGGCTCTTGACATTAAAAATGTTCTCTCAAGCTACCAATGAGTTCGTTGGGATAGGGTGCACTTCCCTAGATGGTTTTTAGTCAGAAATTCCCTTCCAATAAAAAGCCCTAATTTTCTTGTATGACAACAATGACGTTTTGGTTACCGAGTGAAAGGTGCTCTACTCAATTTAGCTCTGATCCCATGTTAAATTTAGAGCTGCTATTAAGTTCTTTTCAATTTACTAGAGAATAATAGCATAAGCACGATCACTGAGAGAACCACAATCACAAGGTACACAACATTTTATCCTCGGAAAACCTCATGGCAGAGAAAACCTAACAAAAACTTCCTTAATATAGATTTCCAATACAATGCCAAGATAAAAAACAAGACCACCAAGAATAAACAAGACTGAGCATGCACCTCTCTCTCCTTCTTCTAGCAACTACAACTATCTCCAAAACTTGTGCACTAGATGAGTGGCCGAGTAAGTGAATAAGCGAGGTGCAATCCTCACTTATTTATACTAGCTGGGAGGTGCTAGGGTTGTGTCTCTTCACCAATATTGGCTAATTTCTTCAACAAATGGTTAAAACCACTTTAATTATCCCTAGGGGATGACTTCTCAATTATAATCATTTAATTAGGGTTTGACCAAACCATAAAAGGGGATTTGGTCATACATAAGTCCTGACATGATCAATCCATAAAAGGGGATTCATCTGTATAATAATAACTCAATTGTATTTATAATATTCTTCACAGTTGAAATATTTCAACAACATTGTGAATACATACCATACAAGGAAATGGAAAGGCAATGCATACCATACAATGGAAACACAATGCATACCATTGTATGCATTGGCAATGGTATGGTATGGTATGCATTGGAAATGACAATGAAAATGGTATGCATTTCCTTGTCATTTCCTTGTATGGTATACATTAGCAATGGTATGGTATGGTATGGTATACATTATCATTGGCATTGGAAATGGCAGTGGAAATGGTATGATGTGGTATGATATGGTATGGTATGCATTGGTATTGCTAATGCATACCATACCATAACATTTCCATTGCCATTGTCAATGTCAATGCCAATGCATACCATACCATTGCCAATGCATATAATACAAGGAAATGGTAAGACAATGCATACCCTACTAATACATATGATTGTCATTGCCAATGCATACCATTTCCGTTTCCATTGACAATGCATATCATACCATAACATACCATAGCATACCATACCATAACATACCATAGGTATTTCCAATGCATACCATACCATTGCCAATGCCAATGCATACCATACCAATGCAATGCATACCATTTTCCTGTAATGCATACCATACCAATGCAATGCATACCATTGTCATTGCCAATGCATACCATAGTTATTTCCAATGCATACCATACTATTTCCATTGCCATTGACAATGCCAATGCATATCATGCCATACCATACCATACCATTGCCAATGCATACCATACAATGGCAAGGAAATGAATACCATTGTATGCATTGGCAATGGTATGGTATGGTATGGTATGGTATGATATGCATTGGCATGGGAAATGACAATGCATACCATATCATACCATACCATAACATACCAAACCACACCATACCATACCATACCATTTTCACTTCCATTTCCAATGCTAATGCATACCATACCATTTCCATTGCCATTGCGAATTCTAATGCACACCATACCATACCATGCCATTGCCAATGCATACTATTGCAATTGCCACTGCATACCATTTCCATTTCCATTGTCATTGCAATGCATACCATACCATAACATTGCCAATACCATAGCATACCATTGTTATTGCCAATGCATACCATAGCATTGCCATTTCCATTGCCAATTCCAATGCATACCATTTCCATGCAATGAAATGCTATGCATACCATTTCCATTTCCATTTCCAATGCATACCATTTCTATTGCCAATGCATACCATGCCATTTCCATTTCCATTGCCAATGCCAATGCATACCATACCATACCATTTCCAATGCATACCATTGTATGCATTGTATGGTATGCATTGGCAATAGTATGGTATGGTATGGTATGGTATACCTTGGCAATGGCAATGGTATGCATTTCCTTGACATTTCCTTGTATGGTATGCATTAGCAATGGTATGGTATTCATTGGCATTGGCAATAGCAATGACAATGGTATTGTATGGTATGCATTGACAATGGAAATGACAATGAATGTTATACCATACCATTTCCATCTCCATTGCCAATTCCAATGCATATGATACCATACCATACCATACCATACCATTTCCAATGCATACCATACAAGGAAATGACAAGGCAATGCATACCATACCAATGCATACCATTTCCATTTCCATTGCCAATACATATCATACCATATCATACCATTGACAATACCATAACATACCATTTCCAATACCATAGAATACCATTATTATTGTCAATGCACACCATACCATTTCCATTTCCATTTCTGATGCAGGAGCATAAGCTCACAGTTCTAGAAGATCTATGGCTGAGTCAAAAAACCAAATTTTACTAAAGAGAGTGGGTGCTCTTAAATTTACTTTGTTGTATTCAGTTCAAATTGAATAAATTGTCAAAGGATCTCGAATCCTAACAATGTAATAGCTGTAGGAGAAGTTAGGATTTCAAGCAGAAATTGTAGGATCTAAGTGGATTCGATCCAGACTTTGTGGATCTGAAAAAAACCTAAGTTTGAATTGTATTTAAGCAAACTAAGTTCAATTGTAAAAGACACGAGAGGGCACGAGAGAGAGTGCACAGGAGAGTTGCAGAGGAGAGAAAGAGAATTCATTAATAAAATCTCTTTCTATTTTGCAACATTCTGATATGTGAGAAACCCTATTCGTCTGTGTATGATTATGATATTTTGTGCTCGTTGATAGAACGCATATGATCCGTCAATACTATTTTAATAATCCCTGGAATCGAAACCATACTAAAATGAACTGATATTTCATTCTGTAAGTGTTGGGATCGACGGTGGAAAGCAGAGTGGAATTCGAAGGGATCAAGGAATCGACGGTGCCAATTATCCAGAAGACGGACGATCAAGATCTGATCGGAACCAAACAGCAAAGAATCAACGGTCCAGATCGTAGCGGAAGGAGGAGGGTTCAAACTCCAATGCGTTTAGTGTTTTCCGTTGAGGCCACGTGTCCATTGATGAATGGAAGCAGAAGTTGAAGGTAAGTACGAGAAGGTTTCAAAGTGTTTTCCATTGAAGTTTACAGTCATGTCGTGTGGTCATAAGGTGCTTAGCATCATGTGTAAAAACATTTCCGTTGGGTGCTAGTAAAATAAAAGGTGCTTAATCCGTAAATTCGACAAGAGTCCTGTCAAAAGAACCGAACTGCCAAGTATAGCGACAGATAACTAAGTTTAGCTCTGTCAAACAGTTTTCACTAACACCAGCTGCATTAAGTGGTATCAGAGTGAGATCTGAGAAATTGTAACATTGTATATGAAAGGGAAAATTTATTTTTCACCTTTACCAGTAATCGAGGCCAAAGAAAATCTGAACAGTGATACTTTAAAAACAGATTTCTTACCCTCAGACATGGCTTTCAGAGTAGGATGAGGTAGGAGAGGTCGAGGAGGTAGACCTATAGCCAATGCAGAAGTATTGGAAGAATTGAGAAGTGTCAGAGAAGAGATGTCAGCCATGAGAGAAGCTGGAAGAAGGGATCCTGTAGCAGGGGATGTTAGTGAACAGGAAGATGAATCTGAACCTGAAGAAATAACAGATGAGAATATTGGATTGAAGTTATTAAGGGCAGTTATTGGGGCTAGCTCAAAACCAAGATTAGAAGTAAATGCATATGATGGAGGATTAAATCATGAAGAATTAGTTGATTGGATAAATTCCATGGATAAGCATTTTGATTTTGCTGAAGTACCTGAGGATAAAAGGGTAAAGTTTGCAGTGACTAGACTCAAAGGACATGCTTTACTTTGGTGGGATGGTGTACAAGCAGAAAGAAGAAG
>ML779262.1:531841-544219 GCA_009831015.1 Picea engelmannii
GTATTTTTACAGTCTCTGTACATTTCTCTGATTAATAGAAATCATGTATTACTGTATATCTGTGTTTATGGTTGCATCTCTGATACATTTCTGTTATATTATTGAATATCTGCAATATCTTTGGGCATTTCTTTATTATATCTCCGCTCTCATTTCGTGCCGAAAATAATCCGAATCAGTGGTATCAGGGCAGGCTGCTCTTGATCGTTTTTTCAGTGCATGTCCCCGACGAGGTCCGAGTATAGCAATTTGGGTCTCGATCTTGTCTCTCTTGAAGAAAATCGCTCTTGCACACCCAAGAAACCCTCAATGGTGGAAGAAAAGAAAAATGACCTCGCAGATGATCCTATCAATCTATTGCTTGAGCAAGCTCTCACGCGACAGAGGGACGAAATGATGGAGAATTTTTCCCACATCCTTCAACACCTGCCAATAGCATCAGGCGCATCTTCATCAAGAAACCACTTTGGAGGCACCTCTCCTTTCAAGGTACAAGTTAACTTTGATATTCCTGTATTTGAAGGACAAATAGATGCAGAAGCCCTAGAAAAATGGTTAACTCTGCTAGAAGGTTATTTCTCTGTTCACAACTTTTCTGACAAAGAAAAGATCACCTTCACACTCCTTAAAGCTCTCCCTCATGTCAAACATTGGTGGGAAACTTACTGGGAGCGAAGTTCCACAGAGGAGTCTGGAATATATGGGGCCGATCCCACTTGGGATTTTTTTGTGGATGCGGTAAAATAACAGTATTACCCTATTGGCAACTATGAGGACCAGTACATGAGATGGACCACACTGCGGTAAGAAAGGGGCCAAGCAGTTTCGAAGTTCACCAATACCTTCCATACCTTGCGCACCAAGCTGGGTATCAAAGACTCCGATCGACATTTGGTTATGAAATACCGTGGGGCTCTACACAGATACATCCAAACTGAAATGGATTTTCTGGACATCTCATCACTCGGTGCTGCTTATCGATATGCTGTTAAAATTGAGCAGAAATTTAAGCACCAGAACAAACGCGAATTCGGGTTTGCAAACCCGCAACAACCAAAGTATGACAAAGACGGCCCGAACAAACAGTCTCCCAAAAACTAGTCCAAGACACAGGAAAAGAAGGGTCACGAGAAGACAAAGAAGGACACCGGAAAATGGTGCGAGTTCCATAAAATCCCTTGGCACAACAGTGATGAATGTCACTCAAAATAGTCATTGGTGGCCGAGATCAAAGATAAGGAGCCAAACCTTGATTCAGAATCTGATTCTGAAAATAATGGTAAAAAATAGATCATTGATGCAGACCCCACTGCTATTGTCGCGACCGCAGCAATTCAACCAGAAGAACCAACAGATCCTGAAGAGGGGGAGCGCCTTTTTCATTCACAGATGTGGGTGAAGGGGACCCCGCTGCATTTTATTGTTGATAGTGGGAGCCAAAAGAACCTCATCTCATCAGAGGTTGTCAAACAGTTGGGATTGTCAACAACACCACACCCGCAGCCATACAACATCGGGTGGCTTCGCCAAGGACGAGATCTTCGTGTCAACCAACAATGTCGATTGTCATATGGCATCCAACCCTTAAAGGATGAGGTATTATGTGATGTTTCCCCACTGGATGTCTGTGATGTTCTCTTGGGCCAGCCATATATGTGGAAGCGCCATGCTATTTATGAGTCTCAACCTCGTAGTGTTATTGTCACTTTGGGGGGTCATCTCTACAGAATACCAAAGGTAGTTCCCACTACTTTTCCACCTAAAAAGTGTTGCAAAGTAGTATCTCATACTGCAAAATTTAGCTTCTTCACAATCTATTTAAAAGGAGAATAGAAGGACACTGCAACCACTACAGCCTCGCCCCAAGCACCTTCTATCCTACAGAAGCAGGTCAACAAGGCTGTAGAAAAATGCAAAGATTCCTTCTACACAACATCCTCTCATGTAGCCCAACTTGTTGAGTAGCCTCAACCGCAACAGGTTCATGACAGATTTCCACAAACTGAGCAGCGTAGCGTCTCCAGCAAGACAAGCAGCTCACCAAGATGCATATTCAACAAATGCTTTTCCCTCTCCCCCGGGAACTCAACACAATGGAGACCATTGCTTCCTAAGGAGGGAGGATTGATCCAGGTGGATATCGGTGGCCACCCACCTTTTCCAAATGGATCAAAACGACTTTCTAGCAATTTTGGCAATTTACTATTTTTAGCATCTTTTTCGGGTCCTGAACTTTCGGGGCCATTTTGAGGCCCTAAACGATGTTTTTTTGGGTATGTTTCTCTCGCAAATTAGCATCTATGACACTATTTTGTTTTGAGCGTTGTAGGCCTTGGATAGATCTTTCCAACGAGCTATCACATGCCTAAAACGGAGATCGTATGCAAAAGTTACGACCTCGGGAAGTTGATGTACTCACTTACCCAAACGGGGCCCATATGACTTTTGGCGCTTCATCTCGTAGGGTTAGGTTTTTGGATGTCTAGGACTTTTGGCATTCTCGTTTATTGTAAAAAGGCCTTCAAAGCCTCATTGTAAACATCTTCTTGCGAATGCAGGTAGCTGTCACATCTCTTCTCAGAGATAAGCTGCCACCATTCTAGCGAGTCATTCACTCTGTATTTTTAAAGTCTCTATACATTTCTCTGATTGATAGAAATCGTGTATTACTGTATATCAGTGTTTATGGTTGCATCTCTAATACATTTGAGTTATATTATTGAATATCTGCAATATCTCTGGGCATTTCTTTCTTACATCTCCACTCTCATTTCGTGCCGAAAATAATCCAGATCAGATTTACAATAATGTAGAAGTTAAATGAGAAAATTTATTTCTATAATAAATTATTGCAATATGCCTTTTTTAAGGTCACAATATTTTTAAGTGACCACTATTTGAGTGTGGATTTTCATGAAATTTAGATGGAGATCATTCAAGAGGTAGTCCATATTGTTGGATATGAGTTAGAATATGGATATCCACAACATTCTTGGAAATAATTCAGAAGGAATGATCTATCGATGATGTAGAGGTACATATTTGATTAGCAAACAATGTTACTTGAGAACCATTAATTTATTATGGATTTAACACTTAGCAATATTTTCTACCATAAGTTATTCCTTAATGCGTAATGAAAGTATTTATAATCACTTTAGAAACAAATCAAGTGATTAATACCCATAAAATATATACACTTTGGAATTCAAGCACTTTGAAATTCATATATTCATCAACATCAAATGTAGAAATAATGAGAATCATATAAAACGTGCCATGAAATGTATACACACACACACACACACAACATTGTCTAAATTGTACATTTTTTACAAAATGGAAACTCATGCATAGTATACAAAGTGACAACAAGTTCCCTAACATAATATATATATAAAGTGACAACTGCTACAAAATTGTAGTAGTTGGTCAATCATTGACCATTTCCACCCTCGCCACCCTCGGGAGCATCCTAAAAATATATGTTTTTTCTCTTGCTTGAGGATGCACCTCGATAGGTTCTATGTTTAGGTGTACTTCAACGCTCTAGAGACTGCACAAAGAATAAACAATGTTATAAGTTTTTTTCATCAATAAATTAATAGACATACAAATTGATACTTTGTAATTTCACTTAAGACAAATCACCGCATATGAAATTTTCAATCATGAAGGTGTTACCCTCCTCCATGTCCCTAATCTCTCTGCAATTCCACCATGCATCAGTTACAAAGATCAAGCCAAGAAAATTAAACAAATATGCGTAAAAAAAATTCATGAAACATAAAAAATTATCATCAATGCATTATCTCACAATGAATATCTCAGGAATCGATGGAGATTCACTGAGATATTCATACTAGGTTGTATAACCGACTCCATGGCATCCTCTATTGTGGCAGTCTCTGTCGATGGGGCCGAAAGTGGTGGTGGGGGTGGGTGGTAGACAAGTGGGTTTTCATGGACCCTCACAGGATATACAAGTGATTCCAACACCCTATGCCTATAGAAAGGAAACCCAGAAGCAATGCCAAGGTGCCCATGGTGTGCAATACTACTATACCTAGCAAATATATTAGCCTCCTACATACATATGAATAAAATTTAACTATTGGTACCAAATAGTAAAATTCAAAAACATAAACACAAACAATTTGAGAATTATACAATATTTAGCTTTACATATGATACATGTGATACTAGTGACTTGTCCATCCCAGATGGACAATCCTTGACATCACCTGGTGCCAAGTCCTATAGAAACAAGAGAACATATAAAAAGTTTGAGGATGTCATAAAATAAATAAATGACTATGCTAAATCTATCAAATGTGATACATACCTGTGTGTGTGGTGCACCCAATGAACATGCTACCTCTATTGTTACCTCAATGGTGGGGCTAGGCATTGATGCATCCATAAGCATAAATGGTCTATTGTTAGGACGTAACAACTACAAAACAATCTACAATCAAATATCTATATAAATACACAAAATAAGAAATAAATATATAATGATGAAGAACATAGAGAGGGTTAAGATACTTACCTCCTCCATGAAGTTATGTTTCCCACTTGGCTCTATAGGCTCATATCATGTCTTCCCGTAGCTTGAGCATCTGTGAGGTTCACATGGATGGATTCTATATCCATGTGCCCTCTCCTCACTCTACTCTCATATGGATGTTGACGTTCCAACTCCTCTATCAATGTCACTAGCAGGAACCTCTTGCCGAGATAGTGCAACAAAGATACTATGATGAACTAGGATACGAGTCAATGAGGAGATGATTAGTTGTACTTGTTTCAAGTTCTTTGCAACATGAGGATGTTTGGTAGGGGGTCGAGCCTTCTCCTGGGAGTACAGGGACATAAATCGGGGTTGCTCCTAGCATGATCTTAGTCCTGTGAGGACCCTCAACCCACCCCATGGAAGTCATCAATGCCAAATTAGTGGACATTCTTACCCATAATAAACTCATCCCATAATTTTCTAAGAAAATATAAGGGCATCTCTATGTTATTGCAGGGAGGTTTATAAAAAACCATGTACCACCTATCCATTCCGTTTTGACTAATATGGGAATAGATGCACCAGTGAATGGAGATATGTTTCCTAGTCAATGGTAGTTCTTGTCCATTTCTAGGATCCCTAAAAATAGACAATATTTGTTGTTTTGAAATGCCCAATTATTTGACTTGGTTTATGTCCAAACCAGTGCTATAGTACTCATACATTTGTGCCATATAATGAGAAATAGAGGTCAATTTCTCTTGGGAACTTGTAATGGACTTCACAATGATTTCCAAAGAAGTGGCCAAGGATAATCTACTAGCCTCTCTATTCTCCCTTAATTGATCCTCAAGGGTTCATAATATAACCAAACCCTCATCAATTTCAATGTTTACATTGTGTGGTGGTAGTGGGTTGGGGTTTTGATCTTCCTGGTTTTCATGTGAGGGGTTTAAATTGTCTTAGGGTTCCATTGTATTATATATGCTACAATTTAAAATCCATGACATGCAAATTCGGTTCATTTTTTATTTAAAATACAAAATTACATTTTTTTTAAATTTAGATTTGGGAGAAAATTACTAAATTGGAATGACTAAATATGATAAAAATTAAGAAAAATGTAACATACTTGGACACAGTTCCCCCCTCATCCCTTTCTTATTCTTCTTTGGCTCCACTATATTTTCCCAATGAAATAAGCGCGAGCACAATTTGGGCACAAATCACGCTCCATCCCTTAATATATTTTTATCAGTAAGACCACACACGTAGTTTTCCCACTAAACCTATGTGGAAATATACATGGAGGTTTGACCCTATATGAACATATAGGTATAGGAACGTGTGCACATTCCTAATAACATGCACACATTCCCGCGAGTGCACGTTCTTAATCATGCACTTGCTACTTTTTCTACCACCAAGTTCTTGCACTCACCCCTTTTGTTAAATCTCACTAATTTTGATGAAGTATGTGTTCAAGCTATGCATCTTGAGTCTAGGGGGAAGGATGCTAAAGATGGTTCCTCAAGGAGTTTTCTCAACAAAAGGGAAGTAAGAACAAGGGAAAAGAGAAACAGGTAGCTACAATAAAGAGGGAAGAAGCAGAGCTCACACGTACTCATTGCAAGAAAAGTGGACATGATGAAGATCATTGTTGGAAGTTGAATCCGTACTTAAGTCTTAAAATATATGGATGAAAAGGAAAGAAAAATATCGTTGTCACAGTCCAACAATATTTGAGATCTAATTCAAATGATGAGAGGAAAATTATAATTGTAGGTGTTGTGAATGCAAGAAAGAATGTATCTATGATGTCCACAAAAGAAAGCAAAGGATATGATTTAGAATATAATAATGAAATAATCAAGTTATCTCCTAGTCATTAAGTGTTTCATAATTATCCAAAGTTTCCACATGAAGGTCAATTGCATGAATATTTCCAAAGATGATAAGTGACAATAATTTTTATAGGAAGAGAAGGAATGTTGTTAATTCATTGTTAGTAGCATCTATATGTTTGCTACCACTATTGATATGTTGTTCATGGAAAGTACTGGAAAATATGAATGCAGATAGATGTGGAAGTTTGAGAGTGATTTATTATGTTAGCAACATTATTTCATCTTTCATCCTTGTTATTTAGTTGGTTGTAATGAGTATTGAGTGGTCCAAGCATGGGGAAGAGATATGGGTCAAGTGGGAAGGAATCTCACTCATTTAATGTATGAATGAAAACCTTTTGGTGGTCCAAAAGCTTCCAAGTGGATAGGAATGATCTAGGAGGATCCAGGAATGCTCACAAAGGTTCAAGAGGATCTAGAATGCCCACAGAGGTCCAAGAGAGATAAAAAATTATAAAATTTGAAAGTCTCAAAATATATTGAAAACACTTTCAATGCGTAGAGATCATCGCAAGATTTCCAACTAAACTAAAATAATCTCAAATAGAGTATATATGCAAAAGATATGGTTGATCAAAGTTTAGGTCAATGAGGACAAAATTCAACCCTGAAGAGACATGTGGCATGATCACAGGTTGACAAGTGGTAGATCCAGATGTTGATAAGTGGAAACTCCAGGTACTGACAAGTGGTAGGTTACATGGCCCTGTATGGCATAGGTGGTCCAATCATAAGTTGACATGTGGTATTGGAAATCCAATGAGAGGTTTCCATGTGGCAACCTCCCATTGGCCATTATGGATATTAAAATTTATGGACTCAACAGGGTTCGACCCCATGACCTTTGTAGCCACCAAAGTCTTCACATAAGTCCCATAACCATCACACCACACATTGGATCTTAACATGTAAATGGCACATTATATATTTAAAATTAAATAAAGTGTCATTTTGGTGGCTAAAGGGCCGAGGATCTAATCCCTCAACCCTTATCCCATAGTGTGTTGTTGTCACATATGACCTACACCATAGCGGATGGGGATCAACCCATAAGTTCGCATGAGAGTTTTTGTACTATGGTTTCAATATGCCATAAACCATTTTTTATAACAATATATCGTTATATGTTCCAAAGATTCACATGGGATTTATTATACTATATGTGTATGTGTGTTATAACCTCCAATTTCACATGATGGGTAACTATATACCATAACTATATGTTATATATAGCATATAACAATAAAAATAAGGACGTAAATAAAGGACAAGATCATGGGGATTGGAACCCACAACCTCCTTCATATATTCTAACAAATTAACCAATGTGTCATGAATTTGGCTTTGATAACCAATTAAAACAAAAGGGTTTGTTATGTATTAAATGGAGGTTATAACCAAAATATGGCCTTTTGGGCTATAAAAAGGAACCAATTTTCAATGCAAAGGCATGGGATTTTTGGAGCTCAAATTTTAGAGTGGAGAAGGGAGTTTGAGGTGATCTTCTCGTGAAAGCTCAAACTTTCTTATATTTGCACGGATTTTTGTGTAAAGGAGTTGTGATTCTTATGTGATTAAAGCTCAGCTCATAGTCTTTTGAAGCCAATTTTTGTATTTATAGGGTATTTATAGCCATTGGAATTGGTTTTCTGAGATGAAGCCAATGGTGACAATATTATCACTCATTTGTAAGCTAGAATTATGCAAATTTGGGATTTGTAAACTGTAAGAGAACCATTGGGCACTTGTAAAAGAATTATATAGTTCTTATAGTCATTGGATTTCGTTTTTTGAGACAGTGTCAAATTTGACATTTGTAATCGATTTTGAATAACGTATAAGAAGGTCATTGTAAAATTTCTTTCATGTGATTTTGTATATGCTTATGTATGAATGGATTATGCAAGTTATGATTATTAGTTAAAATGTTTGTTAGAGTAAGATAAATCACTTCCATGCTATAAGAATTGTCAATAGAAGATTGTTGGAATAAGGAAAGTGGTATTGAACTTAGTGATATTTTTAGATCAAGTGTTGTATAGGTTCTATCCATTTTCAGGTCAACCATGATCTACAATATAAGAAAAATAAAAATTTGTTTGATAATGTTAAGACCCTCGTAGCCTTCACTAATGGAAAGCGTTGTAATTTCAAGGATATATTGATTTTAATAATTTACAAAATATATAAAATAAATATTATAAATTTTGAAAAAATACCCCACACTAGAACAATGGCTTCTCTACAATTATAAGGAAAAATTTAAGGAAAATCCATTTTTAAGGTACTCAACACCTGAAATAATAGAGACATATACATTATATCTTGCTCGAAAAATATCATACCATTGTTAGAGAAAGTAAAATTTCACACAATTATTCACAATTTCTACAAATAGAAAATATATATTTAGAAAGCCAATTCAATTTCCTAAATTTCATCTTTTTACACCATATTCAAATTCATTGTAAAAGTACCTTGAATAGTCCCTCCAAGTTATCAGATTGTTTTTTCCATGTTTGTATTTCCATTAACGCATCATGAGAGACCATCATTAACTTGCACACACACACACACACACACACACACACACACACACACACACACACACACACACACACACACAACCATTAAGCAAATTGTGCAACCTTATATATATTTGCAAATTTTGTTTAAAATCTCTAACCATAATATCTTATCTTCATTGCACATTTGGTGAAATCACTATTTGAAAAGTTAACCCTAAGATGAGTGTTATAAATTATTTCCCCAATTGCTATTTACTGACATATATCATGCTCCTATTATTTGTAGCAACAACTTTTGATTTAGATATAGAAAAGATGGATATGAAGAGAACATTCCTACATGGTGACTTTGGACGGGGAGATCTATATGAAAAAACTAGAACACCATCTTAAAAAATCTAGAGAGTCATTGGTTTTCAAATTATAAAAGTCTCTATATGGTCTCAAATAGTTGCCCAAAATTTTTGGTACCAAAAGTTTGATTCTTTTGTGTTGAGTTCAAGATTTTTGATATATAAATTAGATCATTGCGCAGATTACAAATAGGATAATGGTCATTTTCTTGTTACCATGTTGTACATAGATAATATGTTATTTTTTGGTAATAGTAAGGATGTGATTAGTGATTTCATGCCTAAACTTTAAACACAATTTGACATAAAGGATTTGCATATTGCAAAGTGTATCTTAGGAATGTAGATGAAGCAAGATAAAAAAAAACAAAAAACTTTGGTTGGGCTTGATTAAATATGTGAACTCTGTTTTTTAGCATACGTTCAATGTAGATTACAGACCATTGAGTGTTCATATTTTTGTGAGAACTAAGCTTGACTTGTGCAGTTTCCTACAACACCCATAGTGATGGAAAATACAAAATGTGTTCCTTATGTAGTATAATTGGTAGTTTGATGTACTCTATGCTCTATACTAAACCAAGGATTTCACAAGCAGTGGGAATATTGAACCGATTCATGGCTAATCCTGGTCATTAACATTGGATTCTAGAGAAAAGGATCTTCAAGGATTTGTGAGGTACTTTGGAGTATTCCATTTGTTATTATGGTGATATTCCAGGGGACTAGTGGCTAATGGAGATATGGGTTTATGTAGATCTTATTGGGAAGGGAACATAGATAGGAGGGGATCTACTAAAAAATGTATTTTGATTGTTCGACATAGTAGCGAGTTGGAGAGGAAGCAACAAAGTGTGGTTTCTTTTTTTTTTTCCATGTTTGTATTTCCATTAACGCATCATGAGAGGCCATCATTAACTTGCACACACACACACACACACACACACAACCATTATGCAAATTGTGCAACCTTATATATATTTGCAAATTTTGTTTAAAAGGTCTAACCATAATATCTTATCTTCATTTCACATTTGGTGAAATCACTATTTGAAAAGTTAACACTAAGATGAGTGTTATAAATTATTTCCCCAATTGCTATTTACTAGCATCTATCATGTTCCTATTATTTGTAGCAACAACTTTTGATTTAGATATAGAACAGATGGATTTGAAGAGAACATTCCTACATTGTGACTTTGGATGGGGAGATATATATGACAAAACTAGAAAACCATCTTAAAAAATATAGAGAGTCATTGGTTTGCAAATTATAAAAGTCTCTATATGGTCTGAAATAGTTGCCCAAAATTTTTGGTACCAAAAGTTTGATTCTTTTGTGTTGAGTTCAAGATTTTTGATATATAAATTAGATCCTTGCACGGATTACAAATAGGATAATGGTCATTTTCTTATTACCATGTTGTACATAGATAATATGTTATTTTTTGGTAATAGTAGGAATGTGATTAGTCATTTCACCCATCAAATTTAGACACAATTTGACATAAAGGACTTGCAAATTGCAAAGTGTATCTTAGGAATGTAGATGAAGCGAGATAAAAAAAACAAAAATCTTTGGTTGGGCTCAAGTAAATATTTGAACTTTGTGCTTTAGCATATGTTCATTGTAGATTACAGACCATGGAGTGTTCATATTTTTTTGAGAACTAAGCTTGACTTGTGTAGTTTCCTTCAACACCCATAGTGATGAAAAGTACAAAATGTGTTCCTTGGCCCCTTACCAAGTTTTGGAAGATCATTGATCAAGTTTGACCTATTTTGGGACTTCGACAGCCTGTCGAAGGTAGAGCGCTAGGATAAGTAGAGATCGCGGGATCTCAGCCCCTTTTTGGGTCCTTTTTGGGATTTGGGATTATGTAACGGGTATGGGGATGTCGGCCCATGGGTTTACCCATGTTTAGGCCTATTTTGTAAAGTATAAATAGATGTCTAGGCAATGTAAGGAAAGACATATGCATATATATCTATGTGATATTGGGCTAAGTGCTAAGTATGGATTTTAGATGATTTTTGCCTACTGTGTGAGACTTATAGAGCTATGTGGAAGTAATTGTAAGAAGGCTTGGTGTTGTACCCTAACTCGAAGAAGGAGGATCTGGCGGAGTGCGCGCAGATCTCATGTCTTCTACGGAGTAGGATTTTGATGCTATGTGCCTGTAAGAATCTTGACTCAATACAATAAAGAAGAAGAGTTGGTGGATGTAGCCCCAGGGTGGGGGTGAACCACATACATGCTGTGTTGCTATGTTGTGTGCGATGTGTTGATGTGTTTATGTAATTAATTGCTAAGTTCTTTGATATAGATAGATAGATCTGTTTATGCTTTGTGCTAACAATGTATATGGATGTTAGATCTGAACTACGTGAACTTTCTTAGTGCTTAGATCTGCTAGATCTAATCTATCTCTTTATGTTAAGTGCTTAGATACGTTAGATCTAAATGAATGTTGCGATGTTGTGTTTTATCTACGGAGTAGATACTAAGTTGAATGTTGATGAACTATAGTTGCTAAGTTCTCTGTTAAGTATTAGAATCACATATATGTGTCCCGGCTAAGTTTGCATACACCTAAGTCCTACAACCACCCATGCCTCTACCTCGGGTGATCCGAAATCAGATCCAGAAGCCTGACAGGGCTTGAAAAATGCTCAAAAATGAAAGTGCTTAGAATCCAACGAAACCAATGCCATTGCGTCCGTCTCGTTTTCCTGATTTTGGCGGTATATTTACTTTGTCAAACGGGCTTCGTATGCGAAATTTATCGCGTTCTGATCGGAAGCCCAAATAGGTAAAAAGTCAAAGGTCAAATGGTCAAAAAGTCAACGTTGATGGTAGCATGACATCAGCAAGATGACTGTGCAGGAGATGATGTGGCACTCTCTGGATGATGGTGATTGGGCGGGTTTGTTGACAAGGTAGACATGTGGCAGGCAACTGGACCAGTCAATAACTGACAAGTGGCATTAATCCGACAAATGGGGAGAT
This sequence comes from Picea engelmannii, assembly GCA_009831015.1. Lineage (NCBI taxonomy): Eukaryota > Viridiplantae > Streptophyta > Pinopsida > Pinales > Pinaceae > Picea > Picea engelmannii. The sequence continues at coordinate 544,156 of ML779262.1, forward strand.
GCCACGTGGCCCAGTCATGGGCAGCCACGTGGCACCCAGTCATCAGTTGAAATGGCATGTTTCA
>ML779262.1:546906-567904 GCA_009831015.1 Picea engelmannii
TGCCGGTTGCAAGAGATTTGTTGCCAAGTTATCTATGTATCTCATTGTTCCATGCACCAAGAACACTTTTGCTAACCGTGAATCTGAGCTCGTAGACTCATTGATTTTACACAGTTATCATTGCACTATTATAAAGTTGTCGACAACTTTCTCTGCAGCACTGAACTCGTCCGATATACATGCACTATTATCCCCGAGCATGTATATCGGACGAGTTCAGTGCTGCAGAGAAAGTTGTCGAAGAATTTCTCATCGACCTCATGACTGAACGAGTAATGTCGATGTCTCCATGTATACAAGAATCATCTACAAGAGGACTGCAAGCCTCTCTGTCGATTGCTCATAGAGCTAGATCATCCCGACCATCAGTGGAAAAGAGAACTAAGCATAAAGACAACCTAGCAAATGTGAAGTTGATTCCAACCATATTACCTGATTACATCCCACCCCTGGCTAGAGAAGTGAATCGTGATAGTGTGCCAAGAGATTTCGAGTACACCTTGGTCACTGCATACCTCCCGAAGGGGATACACACAGTTCGAGCAGAGCAGGATAAGATCACATCATTGAAGTTCAATGACTTCAACCTTGGAGATCGCAAGATCTATGGTATTCTCACCGCGTACAAGTACCTAACCAGAACGAAGGGGAATAATTCAAAGATAATTCCCTAGTCATGGACGATGAACCTCGCGCAGTCCACCCTTTTGCATGTCATGAAGATCCCACACTTTGGAAGACACCAGGAAGTCAACGCATGTGTCAAGCTGCTACTATCATGTTACCATGGCATCTACTTATGGCTAGACCACCGTATTACAGTTGACCCAACATTGATCCACAGGATCACAGGACTGAGTATGCAAAGACCCAACCCGCAGGAGTTTTATCTAGGAAAAGTTGCAGATCACGTGCTGGCACAGAAGATCAAGGATACATATGGTGATGTTGAGAAGGGAACAAGAGGCTACAAGGTAGCTTCCATCCAGAGTGGTGCAGTGCACCTAGCATGTCAATTGATAGATGGAAAGTTAGTAAGGAAGAACCAACCTACGCAGGTTACCGACTTTGTCGTTGACCTCTTAGGGAAGTGCGCGGAAGGCCTACAGATAAACTGGGTGAAGTACCTAGTTAACCAGTTGGAACTAGACTTATGAGAAGCACAGGATCAAGGTTATGGATTTCATTTCAGCTGGCTCCTGATCCTCATTGCATTTGTTGCTTGGGAGATGCCGGAAGGTGCGACCTTCCTAGACATAGAGCCATTTGAACTGCTTGTTGTGAAGTTCGCTACTCTTTGGTATTCAAGTGATATGAACAAACAATGGCAGTCGAATTCTGTGTTTCATACATATTACCTCTAGCTAAAGAGATCCATCGAAGTTGAGCCTCACATGACTCTAAACACATTACAGAGGTTCCAACCCTTGATGAAGTTCAGCACATATCGACACTTCATCTGCATTACAGTGCGAGCATATGAACATGAAGAGTAGCTCTAGTCATATTATAAACTTACAGAAGAAGACCTTGAGGAGATCACTAAGGAATGGTCCCCTGACCTCCTTATCCCCGCCAACCCTGCAGAGATATTTGATCTTGACAACCTAGAGGACACTCATAAAGAACATAATACACCCAAGAAGACTGAGAAGGTCCAAAATTTAAGAAGCACCTCAGTAAAGACTACTTTAGTGTCACCTAACCAAGGGGGTGATGATGAAGTAGAAGCTGAACAGAAGCCAGGCTAAGTAATACCACCCAGAGACGAGGTTGAACCCTTGAAGAAGAGGAAGGTTTCCCCCCCAAAACCTTCTTCCTGGAAGAAATCAAAAGCCACCATGACCAAGATGTAGACTGTCCTCACCTCTGATGATTTTAAATTCATCATAGCAGCCCTGAACGACACTTCACTGGAAATAGAAGAGAAACAAGAAGCCAAGAAGGAAGAAATATATGAGAGAAATGGAGTTGAACTCCGAGGGGTACAACAAGCCCTTCAGTAGAGCCACACAGTATCCACTATGCCCCTGCCATCGAGAGAACTAGAGTTGGGAGATGATCCAACCCAACTCTGCCGACTTGTTTATACAGTCAAAGCTCGCCTTTAATGAGCAAAAGAAGAAACAGAACAAGGCACCCAAGCCTTGAAGCAAGTGCAAGGCGTACTCGTAGAAAAATGAAACGCTATAGAACATGAAAAGATTGCTCTCTAAGTGAAGTTTGAGGAAGAAAAAGCACAGATGCAACAAGGAAAAGAACAGTTTCTCACGAAGAAACTCAAAGTGAAAGAAGCAGTCAACAAAGCACTTCGCTCTGTGATAGTCCTAGAAATAAAGGCAGAGGATTGAGTCATGAAACAAATAGAGCATCTCGCGGAATCCATCCAACAGCTACAACAACGCATAGTAGACTTAGAGCTCCGCACAGTGCCCAAGACTCCGCAGGATGTAAGGGATCAAAGAGAAGCAACTGCCCGGAGCATAGTTGAAAGGATAAAGGCCCTTTCCATGGAATGCAAGCAGTTGATTAATCGTAATTCCCATACATATGAGAAACTCACTAAGAACCCAGAATTGAAGGCACTGGAGTCGCGGCTCTGGGAAGTAAAGCAACAAGAAGAGACAATACATGCATAGTTGAATCCCCTGTCAGTTGTGGAAAGAATGAAGCAATCCCAGGAGCAACGCACTTCCCATCAACATATCCACACTATCCAGAGCAGAGTTATGCAAGTAACTCAGAGGCTCCAATCTGTACAAGGTAACACTTACCAATTGTTCACAAAGGTCGAAGGCCGAGGAGTAGAACTCGAGCAGGTTGTCAGTGCAGCTGAACAACGCATAGAAGGACATGTCAATGATGCAATCATTCAAGCGTTTGTTGAACAAGAGGTTCTGGCATAACAACAAGTCAAAGAATCTTGAGCCACGCTCAAGGATTTTGAAGAAGAGCTTCCCAGACTAGAGTGACTCGGGACGAGTCACAGCTGAGTGTTGGGGGCATGTTGGCCCTTGACTAAGTTTTGGGAGATCCTTGGTCAAGTTTAACCTATTTTGGGACTTCGACAGCCTATCGAAGGTGGAGCGCGAAACGAAGTAGAGATCGCGGGATCTCGACACCTTTTTGGGATTTGGGATTATGTAACGGCTATGGGGATGTCGGCCCATGGGTTTACCCATGTTTAGGCCTATTTTGTAAAGTGTAAATAGATGTCTAGGCAATGTAAGGAAATGCATATGCATATATATCTGTGTGATATTGAGCTAAGTGCCAAGTATGGATTGTAGATGCTTTGTGCCTACTGTGTGAGACTTACAGACCTACGCGCAAGTAATTGTAAGAAGGCTTGGTGTTGTATCCTCACTTGAAGAAGGAGGATCTGACAGAGTGCACACAGATATCCTGTCTTCTGTGGAGTACAATTTTGATGCTATGTGCCTGTAAGAAGCTTGACTGAAGATAATAAAGAAGAAGAGTTGGTGGACGTAGCCCTTGGTTGGGGGTGAACCACGTACATGTTGTGTTGCTATGCTATGTGCGATGTATTGATGTGTTTATGTCTTTACTTGCTAAGTGCTTTGATATAGATGGATAGATCTGTTTATGCTTTGTGCTAACGATGTATATGGATGTTAGATCTGAACTACGTGAACTTGCTTAGTGCTTAGATCTACTATATCTAATGTATCTCTTTATGCTAAGTGCTTAGATACGTTAAATGTGAATGAATGTTGCGATGTTCTGTTTTATCTGTGGAGTAGATACTAAGTTGAATGCTGATGAACTGTAGTTGCTAAGTGCTATGTTAAGTAATAGAATCACATATCTGTGTCCCAGCTAAGGTTGCAGACACCTAAGTCTTGCAACCATCCCTGCCTCTACCTTGGATGAGACTTCATTTGCTTCGCACGTGTTGCCGAAAGGGCCGATAGTTAGGGTTTTGTTGGTGCACTGTTGTAGCATTGAACCCTAGGTCTTCCCCTGTGCCAACAATCATGTTCATATTATTTGAAGCAACAAATTTTGATTTAGATATAAAATAGATGGATCTGAAGAGAACATTCCTCCATGGTGACTTTGGACGGGGAGATATATATGACAAAACTAGAACACCATATTAAAAAATCTAGAGAGTCATTGGTTTGCAAATTATAAAAGTCTCTGTATGGTCTCAAATAGTTGCCCAAAATTTTTGGTACCAAAAGTTTGATTCTTTTGTGTTGAGTTCAAGATTTTTGATATATAAATTGGATCATTGCGCGGATTACGAATAGGATAATGGTCATTTTCTTGTTACCATGTTGTACATAGATAATATGCTATTTTTTGGTAATAGTAAGGATGTGATTAGTGATTTCAAGCCTCAAATTTAGACACAATTTGACACAAAGGACTTGCAGATTGCAAAGTGTATCTTAAGAATGTAGATGAAGCGAGATAAAAAAAACAAAAATCTTTGGTTGGGCTCGAGTAAATATGTGAACTTTGTGTTTTAGTGTACGTTCATTGTAGATTACATACCATTGAGTGTTCATATTTTTGTGAGAACTAAGCTTGACTTGTGCAGTTTCCTACAACAACCATAGTGATGGAAAATACAAAATGTGTTCCTTATGTAGTATAATTGGTAGTTTGATGTATTCTATGTTCTATACTAAACCAAGGATTTCACAAGCAGTGGGAATCTTGAACCGATTCATGGCTAATCCTAGTCATTAACATTGGATTCTAGTGAAAAGGATCTTCAAGGATATGTGAGGTACTTTGGAGTATTCCATTTGTTATTATGGTGATATTTCAAGGGACTAGTGGCTAATGGAGATACAGGTTTATGTAGATCTTATTGGGAAGGGAACATAGATAGGAGGGGATCTACTAAAAAATGTATTTTGATTGTTTGACATAGTAGTGAGTTGGAGAGGAAGAAACAAAGTGTGGTTTCTTTGTCTGCTACAAAGGCATAGCATATGGTAGCTACTCATGCTTGTAAGGAAGCTATTTGGATTACAAAATTGTGATAACAGATTGTGGTGTTAATTCAAAGAGCTACGACACTTCAATGTGATAGTAACACTACTAGTTTTTGGGCAAAGACACCAACCTTTCATGCAGTGAAAAAGTATATTGATATATAATACCATTTTCTTGAAGATATGATAGAGAATGAAAATGTGACATTGGAGAAATTTAACATTTTTTAGAATGTTGCAAATGCATTAATAAAGCTAGTGAACACAAATAAATTGAGTTGTGAGTCTATGAATTTTATGGCCCCTAGTTTATTCCATTCTCCGTTATGCTCTTGAGAGGTATATGACAACTCAGATAAATTTAGAGAAGATGTGTCATACACCTTGTGATTAAGGATTTTAGAAGATACCAAAAATGTTAGAGGTTTCCAATAAGCGCTATGACACTTATCTCATTCATGAAGTAATGCTTTTAGTAAAAACCAAAAATAATGTATGAAGTAATTTTTTTATTAAAAATTAAGAATCATGTATAAATGAATGTTTTTTTTTTTTTTTTTAAGTAAAAGCTAAAAATCAATATTATTTTTTAAGTAAAAATAAATAACTATGCTTTTAGCTTATAATATTAGAAAAAATAAATCTTTTATGATTTCTTTGTACCTATAAATTGAGTACTTGGATTGGAGTTAGGGAGAGAGGGGGTTATTTGCCAAAAAAATCGCTTAAACTCAAAATTTCTTTTATAAATGTATTGTACCTTTCTTAATTTTCAAATAATACCTTTCACCTGTTTTGAAGTGGGTGTTTTTTTAAATGATTTTGTTTGAGAAATTATCACTATGTAATAATTGCATCTTATTTGTTCATGATAAGTGTTAAGTTATTTTTTTTACCCATTATTATTTATAAAATAATAATTAAAGGTAAAAGCATAATTTACTTTTTTATTTTTATTATTTTGTTGGTTATTATTTATTTATCTAAATTCTATATATAATTATTAATGATTTTATTTGAAAAATTATTATAAATAAAATCATTATTATATTTGTATTTAACTTATTTATTACAACTAATTTAAGGTCTTTATACATTATTATTTTATTAATTTAAAGTCTTTACACATTATTATTTTATTGATTCAAAGTCTTTACACATTATTATTTTATTGATGAACGTAATAACATTAATTTAAAGTCTTTACAGATTATTATTTTATTGATGAGCGTAATAACGGTAATCTGCATGTCTACTTACTTTTCTAATTATAGTTTGTTTATCTAAATCTTAATATACATATGGTTAAAAAGTAAGCTTAATTTTATTAAAAAATTGTACTAAATATTATTAGACATTAAGTTATGGATATTATTTATATTTATATTTTGTACCTAAATTTTATCATAGATTAAGTTATAGATATTATTTATAGATAAATATTAAAAAAAAAAAACATAAAAAACAAGAATTTAAAGATTAAACTATTTCTAAATAATCATTGTATTAAGGTTATAGTTTAATTGTTCTATTTTTTACTCTAGTTTAAATGTTATAAGAAATCATTTTTTCAGACTATTTTTAGAGGATATTTGGTGAGAAATTGTTAGATCTGCAGATTTGAATGATTATTTATGTATTATCAGAGATTATGCTAAATCCATCCCTTTAAACAACAAAAAAACTGATTTAGTACAAATTTATATCGTGAGATTCTTGCAAAAAAAATTATTTCATAAAACAATTAGACAAGACCAATTATAGCTTTTTTCAGGTGATATATATATTTTTAATTTATTTGAAATTCTACAAAAAAAAATTGTTTTATGTAAACATTTGAATGATTAATTATGTATAATTCTAATGACACAAAATTTTTTCAACTAAATTAAATTACATTTTATATTGAAAATAAATTTGAAGAAAAAAAAAATTAAAACCATTATACAATGCATTGTATTGAGCAACCAGATTTATCCACGAGAATATCCATATCCATGTCACAAAAGTCCATGTATCAAACCCAATGTATTCAGCATCCCAATTTATCCACAGAAGTATCCATCTCCATGTCTCAATAATTCAATACATCAAGCATCCCAATCTATCCAGAGAAGTATTCATTCATATCTGTGTCAATAAAGTCAATGTATTAAGTATGCCCATCTATTTGTAGAAGCAATCATACCCATATGTCCATAAAGTCAATGTATCGAGCATCCCATCCCAATCAATCCATATAAGCATTCATATCCATCTGTCCATCAAGTCAATCTATTAATTGAAATGAAATGGAAGCATTCATATCCATGGGTCGACAAAGTCAATGTAATAACTGCGATAGAAATGCAGAGTCATCCGTATGGCAAAAACACATATTAGGTTTTGAAAAGTTGTGGAACTTCTTTAAATCCATGTAAATACCTTGAACAATACAAGCTACCATTTCAACAATTTTTTATCCACCAAATTCCGTTTCAACAGTTCTTTATCAACCAAATTCCACGGACGATTTGAATGCCCAAAATTCAAACGATATCAAACGCAACCATCGCTGAGGTGTTTTCGAGATAATATTAGAGTCCTGTCAAGTGAGGTTACATTAGAAAAAGCTTTGACAGGCTTTTCTCACCATACAGAAAACGAAAGTGTAGGTATCTTTATTAAGATCCTCCCATATTATACATATAAATTGGAGTCTACTCGAGACTCGAATAAACGATCATATTGTTTATCCCATGTTTCCTCGCTTCTTTTTCCGAAAGTGTCAGATTCTTTCCATCACTGTTAATCCACCCGTATTAGTTTCTGAAAACTTTGAGTCTGTCGTTAGAGTCTAGCAGCCAAAAGCTGTAACAAACAATGGAGAAGTTTCAGAATGGAGGTGGTAATATCACTGGCTTATGCGTAAATACACTGGAGCCAGTCATGGTGGCTCCTGCTGAGAATACACCTGACGAGGTACTTTACCTGTCGAACATAGACAATGAGGTTGGCGTTAGAGTCACATGTCAAACCCTGCACGTTTATCGTTCTTGTCCATCAAACCAGGCAGATCCAGCCCAGGTTATCCGACTTGCGCTCTCCAAAGCTCTGGTTTACTACTATCCTCTGGCTGGACGGATGAGAAAAACTGCCGATGGGCGGTTGGAGGTATGGTGTACAGGAGAAGGTGCCGTGTTCGTTGAAGGCAGTGCAAACTGCAGTCTGGAGGAAGTTGGATACCTAACCCAACTCAGGCCATGTTTGAAGCAATTGCTGTACGAATATCCAGCGACATATGAGCATCATGATGTCCCTCCTCTGGTTGTCCAGGTAACAGACATACCCTTCAGGCTATAGAGATCGATAGAGTTTTATTTCCATCAGTGTTAAAAAAAAAAAGCTCTATATATTGAGAGACCGTTTAACTGCACTCATAATAAAAGAAAGGCTAACATACAGGGAGTTTTTAATTACATTGAGAGTAAAATAAAACTGATTCATATTTTTCTTTAAATTTGAATTTTTTTTAAGAAGTATTTAGAGTTTGGAGTTTTAAATCTTTAATAAAGTTATACTAAATTTATCATAAATAATTAACTAATTAAAAAATTGTTCACCAAAGGACAAAGCATATACCCATATTGATATATATAAATTTATCATAACTGTTCATTAAATTAATATTTTCCATTTTACTAAATTTGCATATTTTTTCTATTATAAATTTATCATAACTGTTCATTAAATCGATATTTTCCTTTTTACTAAATTTTCTTTTTTTTTATTATAAAATGGATATATATAAAATTTATTAAATCAATTTATTAATTAATAAATCTGGAATTTGTAAATAAAACAGTTTAAAAAAACCACTTCGTCACTATTTTTTATTTGTTTTGTAACATAGTTCATTAACTATTTAATAAATTTATTGAATATAAGTTTAAATATTATACATTTTATTATATCTAAGATGGCTACTAATAAAATTTGTTTATCTAACTTTCAGAAAAGTACGAAATTATTTGAATTTATTAGGATTATCTTATAATGTTATTTGGATGCATGAAAAACATTAAGAGAAAAGTTCTAAGATCATTAAAGTTTTAAGGATTTCTATTTATTGTTAATTTATTTATCTAATTTTCAGAAAAAGTACTAAATTATTTGAATTTATTAGGATTTCTTTATAATGTTATTTGGATGCATGAAAAATATTAAGAGAAAAATTCTCAGATCATTAAAGTTTTAACGATTACTATTTATTGCTATCTTTTTGCTCTGTATCCTAATAATAGCTTTTGGATTTCTAATTAATGCTCATTTTCTTTAGTTTTTCTTTTCCTCTACCTTTTGAACTTCCTTTCTTAATTTAGCTTGATCCTTTAGAACTAGGTATTCATTTATAAATATTTGAGAGAGCATTAGAGATTTACTATAACTCCAATCAACCTATCTTTTATCTTTAATTATTTTTCCCAACATTTTTTCTTTTATAAGGTGATTTGTTTCAATTTGTGATTTTTTTTTAAATTCCTCCTTGACTATTGTTAATGTGTCATCATCTTTTTGTTCTTTTATACAAAAAATTATGAAGTTCAAAATAAAAAAAAATGTTTGGGTATAAATATATAATATGAGGATAGAGATTAACCTATACTTAGATTGAAATTGGTTTATCCATGATTATTTGGATTTCTTTCACAAGTTTATTTATGTGCTGAAAAAACATTAGATCATCATAATTTTGTTAGGTTAAAAGGATAAAAAAATTAGTGTAACAAATCTTTTAAAATTGAAATCTGATTAATTTACATTTTAATTATTTTTTATATTTCAATTACCATAATTTGCATTTTAGATTTAATTACCATAATTTACATTTTAATTACTTATTGTATTTCAATATGTTTTATGCATTTAGAAGATTAATAATTTGAAATTAATATGAGTTTATATTAATTATATTTAAAAATTATAGATTTTCTTCATTAACTTCATTGTTTCAACTAATTTAAGTAGTATTTTTTTTTTTTTAAATTGATGATGATTGTTGTTGTTTCTTATAATTAATTTTAACTTATCATTATAAAAATAAATTTTATTTTTATATTTTAAAAATTTGAAGAAAAACTTTAGTTTAAAATAAAATTTAATATGCATATACAAAGTATTCTCCATATATTTTTTAAAATGATTATTTTTAATAAAAATATTTTCTTTTTAGATTTGTCAATTAAATTTAGTTTGAGTGGTTAAAAGAAATCATTATTATAATTAAAAGAATAATTATTACTATTATAACTATACAAATGATATTACCTAACTAAACTATATTATATTATACAAATTATATTACCTAACTAAACTATATTATATATTATATTAGAATAAAATATTATTAAAATATTATTAAAAAAATTATTGTAATAAAGAAAATCTATATTATAACTACCAGTGCTATCTACATTTTTACAAATCTACTCTTTTACTTAACTAAATTATATTAGATTTAATTAAACTATATTATATTAGAATAAGAAAATGCTAAATTGTATTATATTAGAATAAGAAAATATTCAAGTGAAACCAATTGGAACTAAGTAAAAGTTAATCATCATCATTATAAAAATTTATTAATTTATTTAAAAATAAAAATATTTTTTAGTAATTATTATAATATAAAATTAACTTTAATAAAATAAAAATATTTTTTTAGTAATTATTATAATATAAAATTAACTTTAATAAAATAAAAATATATTATCTTTAAGTTATTAAAAAATAAAAGATAAAAAATTCTAAAACCAATTTCATTTAAATAAGAATAAATTATCTTTATGACAATGATGGCAAAACTCCACTAAAATAAAAATGTTTTCATTTGAAATATTTTAAATAATTTTATTAATTAAAAAAAAAACATTTTTAAAGTCTTCATTACTTTTAAAAATTAATTTTTAAAGTTTTCAATACTTTTAAAAATTAATTGATTAAAATTAAAAAAAATGTTTTTTAATATAAAAATGAGATAAAATGTTAAAATAAATTCACAAATTTCTTTTCATATTTAAAATCCAAATTCCAAAACTAATTTTAATAAAAAAATTATTTGAATTAATTAAATTCAAAAAAATAGTTTATAAATTTAAAATTACATAAAATTGTAGGTTATAAATTCAAATTTAAAGAAGGTAAGGTACCTATATTTCTATAGGTATTAATAGTCAAATAATTAAACTAGAAAAATACTTTATCACACAAATAAGAAAATCTCATATACTAATTTGATATCTAGCTTTCCATTAACCTTAAAAATAAATTATTTTTAATATTATTATTTTAATCTTCAAGTTTTAAAAAATAAAATATTCTCAGCGTGCCCGGCATCTCTGTAACCTGATAACGTTCGGCGTGACACTATCTCTCTCACTAACATCATTTTTAATATTTTGTTAAGGTTCTTTATTTTTTTGAAAAAACTAATCTCATCCATTGATCTGCGTGGGTTGAAGGTGACGCGTTTTCTTTGTGGAGGGTTCGTTCTCGGCCTGGGCCTCTCGCACTGCATGAGTGACGGACTGGGATTCTCACAGTTTCTTAACGCAATAGCTGATCTTGCCAGGGGAGCGCCCCTTCTATCTGTAACACCGGTATGGAAGAGAGAAATTCTTAAACCAAGAAGCCCACCTACAGTCAACTTTGATCACAAAGAATTTGCTGGCATCAACCCAAGCAGAAGCAGCTTGATCGATGTAACTGCAACTGGAGGTCCAGTCCCGGGTTCATTTGTCGTCACTGCTCAATCTCTAGATAAACTGAAGAAAAACATTTTAGCAGCTGCAATGAAAGACGATGAGCAATATTTATATTGCTCGAGATTCGAAGCATTGGCTGCATTCGTGTGGAAATCGAGGGTGAAGGCTCTGAAAATTCCTTTTGATGAACAAGTGCGATTTGTTTTCGCTGTAGATGTGAGAAAGGCTTACAAGCCACCACTTCCGCAGGGGTTCTACGGTAATGGCTTTTTCTGTGCGTGCGTCGAAGTTTGTGCTAAAGTTGTATATGAGGCTTCGCTTTGGGATTTAGTGAGAATTTTGAAGGAAGAAAAGGCCAAATTGACAGATGAATATCTCAGGTCTGCCATAGATTTTCTTGAACTGCATCCCCCTAAACCGCGAGTGGGACCTCCTTCCGCAACAGAACTGTATTTGTCTGACTGGAGCCGCATTCAATACTCACTCGCGGATTTTGGTTGGGGCCACGCAGTGAACGTGACTCCAGTATGCTTTCCATTTTTATTTTTCTGCATTTTCCTTGAACCTCCAAATACAAATAAAGATGATAAGATAAAAAATGGCATGAGAATTATCACCTGTTTGCCTTCGAAAGCAATGGAAATATTCAAATCAGAAATGGCCAAGCTCGACATGTAACAGGTAACGTCCCCAGGTAACGTCCCCATACTTACTAATGGAGATATATGTATATATATTTTTACAATAATATTTAGCCTAAATTATAGGCTAAATAATTTGTATTGGATATTGTATGTACTAATAATAATTTGGAAGTTACCGTATAATTTGTAAGTTTTTCATTATTGGAATAAATCTTTATTTGTCATTTTTTATTATAATTTAACATGGATTTAAAATTCATTTTCATATGATATATAAAAACAGAATTTTAATTATCGTTAAAACAGTATATTTTGATGATTATAATATTTTCATGTAAATATTATATTAACAATATTTATCTCTTATTTATGTTTTTAAAACCAATTGATATCAAAATTGGTTTTAAGCTTTCCAAGATATGAGACTCATATTATATAAGATAAACTAGATATATAATATGTTGAGCACTGCTAAACTCTACCACTAAGACACTCCAGCTTTTCATGTTAACAAAATTGAAAGCAAAATCATACTGATTATTCTGATCTAGCAGGGGCTTGTGGCTCCCGAGGAGGAGCTACTAATTATTTTGGTCTAGCAGGGCCTTGTGGCTCCCGAGGACGAGATATAGTTGTCTGCGTATTAATATGCATTGCTTCTCTTGAATTAGAAGGTGGAAGGCACTATAGGACTTCGCTTAGGAGGAGGTGGAATTCATCGGGCTAGAGCTGAATAGTGTTTTGTGCCTGCTCCCTAGTTTGGAGATGAATTGTGTTTTGTGCCTCCTCCTCCCTAGTTTGAAGCATTTACTCCAAAAGAAAAACATCTTTCATGTGCCAATAAAGTTTGTTAGACTGTACATCAGTAATTTGACTTTCGACCATGAGATTTTTCAATTTTGTGGTGTTGGCTAAACGTTCTAATTTTTGGATGTTTTTTGGTAGGAATTGGTCAGAATTCGACGATGTAAATTTGGACAAAATCTCTATTTTATGTTGTTTAAATTGTCTTTCTAAATGCATAAATGGATTCAGCGTTCTAAAAATTGGGGCACTTTGATTATACAAACTTAGCCACTCAAATTTGCAGATCCAACCATTCATCACAGGATTTCGAGAAAGATCAAATAGAAAAAGTCACTAGAAAACCCCCAAAAGGTATAACATTTAGCCAATTGATAATTCCCCAGTCTAACCTGTGTTGGAGTAATATTTTGTTCTGTCCAAATATTTTCCTCAATTTCTTCGATTTGCTCCTGTATGTACTGAGGGATGGCTACGTGTGCATCTTGTTGGACTTTGGTGGTGGGAGTCCTTCCTTCCCTGCAATTGGAGGAAGTGTCCGAGGGCGAGCCTCCACCTCGATGATAGCCTCTTCTATATCCCTAGCGAGGACTAGCTAGCAGCTATTGGAGACTCGACGGATGATGTAGAGCTTGTGACTACTACACTTAATCGTTTTCCATCTTCATGGGACCCATTTGTTCAAGAAATTTGCGCAAGAAGTAAATTTCCCAAATTTGACAAGTTGTGGACAGATTGTAGCCAAGAAGAATCTAGATTGATATCCAAATCATAGAAGACTAATTATGAAGAAAAACAAGCTCTTTCTTCTCATGTGAAGAGAAGAAAAGAAATGAAAGATTCCAGTCTGAAGAAAACACGAAGACCACAACATATGCGCATAGACAGAAGCCGACCATATACCAAAGCCAGCGTGAAAATACGGAAGTGGTCGACTTCCATATATGTTCATATACAGAAGTGGACCACTTCCATATATGTGCATATATGAAAGTGGGACACTTCTGTATAGGCACATATATGGAAGCCGACCACTTTCGTTTATATGTGCATACACAAAAGTGATAGAATTTCGTATATGCGCATATAACGAAATTGGGCATATACCGAAGCTGACCACTTTCGTATATATGCATTGCACATATACAGAAGTGGCTCGCTTTCGTCTATGCACATATACCAAAGTTGACCACTTTCGTATATACACATATATGGAAGTGACAAGCTTCTGTATATGTGCATATACGAAAGTCGATGACTTTCGTATATGGATTTCATATATTCACATATACAGAGCTCGACCAATTCTATATATGCACATATATAGAAGTGTCCAGTTTCCACATATGAGCATATACGAAAGTGGTCGACTTCTTTATATGTACATATACGAAAACCGATCACTTCCATATACTGTATATGTGTATATACTGAAGTGGCAAACTTTTGTATATGAGCATATACGAAATTCAACCACTTCTCTATATGTGCATATACAAAATCTGATCACTTGCGTATATGCGCATATACGGAAGTGATCAAATTCCATGTATGCGCAAATACAAAATTTGACCACTTCCGCATATGTGCATATACGAAAGCTGACCATTTTCACATATGTCCTTAATATATGGAAATGGTCGGCTTTCGTATATACACATATACAGAAGTGGTCAGATTTTGTATATGCGCATATACAAAAGTGGTCATCTTCTGTATATGCACATATACATAAATGGTCAGCTTCTGTATATGCACATATAAGAAATCCGACCATTTTGGTATATGCACATATACGGAAGTGGTCAACTTCTGTATATGCACATATACGAAAATGGCCGAATTCTGTATATGCGCATATACGAAAGTTGGACCACTTATGTATATGCACATATATGAAAGTTGTCCACTTTTGTATATGCGCATATATGAAAATGGTTGGCTTTCGTATATGTGGATATATGGAAGCTGACCACATTCATATATGCACATATACGCAAGTGATAGGATTCCGTATATGTGCATTTAATGAAGTTGTCAACTTCCGTATATGCGTATATAAAAAAAAATTTCACTTCAGTATATACACATATACGAAATTGGTTAGATTTTGTATATGCGCATATAAGGAAGTGGTCGGTTTTCGTATATGTGCATATATAAAATTTGACCACTTCCATATATGCTCATATGTGGAAACTGACCACTTCTGTATATGTACATATACGGAAGTGGTCGGCTTCCGTATATGTGCATATACGAAAGTGGTCGACTTCCATATATGCGCATGTAGAGAAGCCTGTCACTTCCATATATGCGCAGATATCAAATCCGACCATTTTCGTATATGCATATATATGGAAGTGATCATCTTCTATATATGCGCATATACAAAAGTTGACCACTTCCGTATATGTGCATATATGGATGCTGACCATTTTCATATATGTGCTTATATGGAAGTGGTCGTCTTTCATATATGTGCATATATGGAAGTGGTCAGGTTCCATATATGTGCATATACAGAAGTGATCATCTTTTGTATATGCACATATACATAAGTGGTCAGCTTCCGTATATGCACATATACAAAATCCGATCATTTTCGTATATGAACATATATGAAAGTTGTCAACTTTTGTATATGCACATATACGGAAATGGTTGAATTCTATATATGCGCATATACAGAGGTTGGACCACTTATGTATATGTGCATATAAGAAAGTTGTCCACTTCCGTATATGCGCATATATGGAAGCCGACCACATTCATATATGTGCATATACGCAAGTGATTGGATTGTGTATATGTGCATATAGGGAAGTGGTCGACTTCCGTATATGCGCACATACAAAAGTTTTCCACTTCAGTATATACACATATATGGAATTGGTTAGATTTTGTATATGCGCATATATGGAAGTGGTCGGTTTTCATATATATGCATATATAAAAGTTGACCACTTCCATATATGCTCATATGTGGAAGCTGACCACTTCTTTATATGTGCATATACGGAAGTGATAGACTTCTGTATATGCACATATACGAAAGTGGCCGACTTCCATATATGTGAATATATAGAAGCCCATCACTTCCATATATGTGTATATACGGAGGTGATCGACTTTGGTATATGCACATATACGAAAGCAGACTGCTTTCATATATGCGCAATGCACATATAAGGAAGTGGTCGGCTTCGGTATATGACGAGATTTGGTATATGCGCATATACAAAAGTCAACCACTTTTGTATATGCGCATATACAGAAGTGGTCGGCTTCCATATATGCGCATATACAGAGGTGTCCTGCTGCGCATATACATAAGTGGTCGACTTCCATATATGCACATATACAGAGGTGTCCTGCTTCCATATATGTGCATATATAGAAGAGGTCCACTTCTATATATTTGCATATACAGAAATCGACCACTTTTGTTTTTGTATGCTGGCTTCGGTATATGGTCGACTTCTGTCTATGTGCATATACGGAAGCCGACCACTTTCATATATGTGCATATATAGAATCCGGCCACTTGCATATGTGTGCATATATGAATGTGGTAGGCTTCCGTATATGTGCATATACGAAAGTCGACAATTTTCGTATATGTGCATATACGGAAGTGGTCAACTTTCGTATATGCGCATATGCAGAAGCCAATCATTTTATTATATGCCCATATACATAAGCGATTGACTTTTGTATATGCACATATGCAAAAGTCAACCACTTCCGTATATGCACATATATAGAAGCCGATCACTTCCGTACATGCGCATATATGGAAGCCAACCACTTCCATATATGTGCATTTACTGAAGTGGCAAGATTTGTATATGTCCATATATAGAAGCTGACCATTTTTTTATATGTGTATATATGGATGCCAACCACTTTCATATATGCGCATATACCGAAGCTATCTAGTTCTTCCCATTTCCTTCCAGTTTGAGAGCGAGCTCCGCAATTTTGTCGAAAGATACAAAGTTTACACTACAAAAGGACATGAAGAGAATGGAATCTGCAGGTTGTTTATCCACCCATTGGAGGCATTTACGGAAGGCGACTTCTGTATATGCGCGCTTCCGTCAATGCACGTTTATGGAATTTGGATTCTTTATATGTGCACATTTACGAAAGTTGGTTTTCACAAATGCACATTTACGGATATTGGCTGTGAAATATGTCCATATACAGAAGTGGTCAGCTTCCCTAAATGCGTATTTATGGAAGTCATCATCTTTTGTAAATGTGCATGTATACAGAAGTTGTCGTTCGTAAATGTGCATTTATAGAAGTTATCTTTCGTAAATGTGCATTTATGGAAGTGGCTTCCATATATGCGTATTTATGGAAGTTGGCTTGCATAAATGGACATTTATGGTTGCTTCCATGTATGGTTGGCCAACCAATCCCGTATATGTGTATATACGAAAGTGGTCAACTTTCGTATATGCACATATACAGAAGTCGACCACTTCCCTATATGCACATATACAAAAGAAAACTACCTGTGTATGTGCGCATATGGATTCCGTATATGCACATATAGAAAGCCAACCATTTTCGTATATGCGCATATACATAAGTATTCATCTTCCGTATATGCGCAAATACGGAAGTGCTCCAAATTCCGTATATGCCCATATATGAAATCCAACCATTTTCGTATATGCACATATATGGAATTTGACCACTTTCGTATATGCACATATACGAAATTGGTCGGTTTCCGTATATGCACATATACGGAAGCTGACCACTTCCGTATATGTGCATATACGAAATCTAACCACTTCCATATATGTGCATATATGGAATCCAACCACTTTTGTATAAACACATATACAAAAATGGTTGGCTTCCGTATATGTACATATATGGAAGTTGACCACTTCTGCTTATGCACATATATGGAAGCAGGCCACTTTCGTATATACGCATATACGGAAGCTGACCACTTCCGTATATGCGCATATACGAAAATGGTTGGCTTTCTTATATGCATGTATATGAAAGATGCCCACATTCATATAAGTGCATATATGCAAGTGGTCAGATTATGTATATGCGCATATAGGGAAGTGGTCGGCTTCCATATATGCGCATATATGGAAGTCCACTTCAGTCTATACACATATACAGAATTGGTCGGATTTTGTATATGCACATATATGGAAGTGGTCGGTTTTTGTATATGTGCATATACAAAAGTCGACCACTTATGTATATGCTCATATGTGGAAGTTGGCCACTTCTGTATATGTGCATATACGAAAGTGGTCGGCTTCTGTATATGCACATATACAAAATCCATATATGAAAGTGGTCTACTTCCATATATGCACATATACAAAAGCCTGTCACTTCCATATATGTGTATATACGGAAGTGGTTGACTTTGGTATATGTCCATATATGGAAGTTGGCTGCTTCCGTATATGCGCAATGCACATATACTGAAGTGGTCGACTTCGGTATATGGTCAGCTTCGTTATATGTGCATATACGAAATCCAACTACATTTGTATATGTGCATATATGGAAGTGGACCACTTTTGTATATGCACATATACGAAAGCCGACCACTTTCGTATTTACATGATGGCTTTGGTATATGGTCGACTTTCGTCTATGTGCATATGGTGTGGTCTTCGAGTTTTATCTTTCCACATTAAATTTTATTTTATCATAAAGTGTGTTTCTTTATATAAAATGCAAAGGCCACATTTCATCTCATAGAAGAGCACCCATGGTTAATCAAATATGGAGAATTAATTTATAGTTAACGAATAAATAGAACTTATGCCTACACCATTTATTTTGATGGATATCTGTGGACATCCTATGTTTTGAAAGTTATGTGTTTTCTTACTCTCAGTGAATGCATGGAAAGCCTTCAAAAGGGAGGCTCTTTGGATTACAAAAAAAATTGTGGTTTTCAACATTCTCATATCCAATTGTTCACTTTTATTGATAATGTCAAAGTAAGTTCAAACTGAAATTGTGTAAGATCTATAATTTATTATATTAGTGGAAGATCAACTCCTTCATAGCAATGAAGTTATGATGTTTGTATTTATTTCCTATTTTTTTTTACCAACCTACTACTAGAATTTGAGTGGACAAATGAAAGGAAGCAGAGGTGCAAAACACATTTCCTACACTAATCTATGAGAGAAGATTGTGTAGAAACTAGAATATAACAATTACAAACAAATGAAATGAACAATAATCCATTTCATCTATCATACCAATGGGTTTAGTTCCAGATACTATAACCCATATATCTTGATCTACGAGAAGATATTCCATCTTGAGCTTCCACAACTCAAAGTTAGTGCCATTAAACTTCTCCATTTATAATATGGATGTGCTCTCCATTTCCCTACAATGATATTTCCTTATGCGCAAGCTCCCACTTAAAACAAATTAGATTAAAAAACATTGTCCCTAACACCATGAATCCAAGGTGATCAAGTCCTGATACCAAATGAAAGCAAGTAGAGGTACAAAATATGCTTCCTACACTAATATATGAGATAAGAATGTGTATAAATTAAAAACATAACAATTGAAAACAAATGAAATGAACAACAAACCATTAACAACATGATATCCTAGGAAAAACCATTCTGGGATTAAAAAAACTCACTCTGAAGCAGACCCAATGCATTATTCAACAACTAAATGGTTACAATATTGAATCTCTATGCTCTCAACAAGAGTGTTTAAAAGTAGCATAATTCTAGAGAAAATTCGGTATCATAACAGTAAGTTAAAACTTACTCTCACTTTTCTCTAGCCCTAGGACACAAATAAATATGCATAAATAAAACCATAAACCATTTATGGTTTTCCATTTTTACTTGTTAGAAACCACCAACAAGTTGTTTCCCGCCAATGCTCTCTGCCACTACAACACCACAATATTATTTGTTTCACTACAACAATGCATTATTCTCTACTCCACTATAGCACTATAATATTCTCTTCTCAACTACAACACTACAATATTCTCTACTCTACTATAACATTACAAACGCTGCTCCAATACAACAGTACAATATTCTCTATTATATTGTAGCAGTGCAAAGTGTATGACACATTTGTGCCAACAAAAAATGGTTTAATAAGCTTTGTTTGGACATAAATATCACAATTCATGATGTTGAGACGAGATCAATTATCAATTGATAAAACCCAATATTTCATACACACGATATGTGTGTTTGTTTATTAATGTGTGAAATGGAGGAGGCCCATAGATTGTTTGTAACCATTCATCTACTACAACATACGTTGAGAAACTTATTGCTATAGATACAAATAAATCACATAAAATAATTATTTTAATTTGGTAGATTAATGGGGAAGCTTTAAGCTAAGACTATTAGTTAAATTCAATTTTGTTAGAAAACTTGGGATGCAACTCATAGGAATATCGACACCTATTACTGATGTACGCTACTTACTAATTCAAAATTGAATGTTGATGAAATCAATGAAGTTAATGTAATCTAGTATATAATGGTGCATTATTATATTCTTTTGAAATTTGTATTAATGTGTAATATTATATTGTTTTGTTATTTGTATGGAAAATAAGTAATAAAAAAATATTTAAGTATTAATAAAAAGTTTATATTAATATTTAATATTGTTATTATGATAATTTTTTATTATTTGTAATAAAAAAAATTAAAAATATGATTAAAAAATTTAATTTAAGTATTTAAAAAAAATTATATTTATTAATGTTTATAATCTTTCATTAATATGATCTCTTTGTTATGTTTTAATAATTGATAAAAATATT
>ML779262.1:582791-614055 GCA_009831015.1 Picea engelmannii
GCAGATTTAACATCTAACTGATGCAGCTTCCAATGATACTTTGTAGCTAAAGAAATTAACATTCTGATAGTATTCAATTTAGCTACTGGTGCAAATGTTTCAGCATAATCAATACCTTATGTTTGTGAATACCCCTTTTCCACCAGTCTAGCCTTATACTTATCTATACTACCATTTGATTAAACTTGGGTTTGTATATCCATTTGCGTCCAATGGGCTTCTTATGTTTAGGCAATTCAGTCAATTCCCAAGTATTGTTTTTCATTATAGATTCATATTCTTCCTCCATTGCATTTTTCCATTCGTCATGTTCATTAGCTTTATCAAAACTCATGGGTTCTATGACATTTGAAATGCTACTCATTAGGTCATAGTCTTTATACCTCTCAAGAAGCCGAATCTGTCTTGAAGATCTTCTCAATTGATTATCTTCCTTCCCACTTTGTGAAGATCTGTCTTCACCTCTGGGTGAACTGCGACTGCTTGACTTGTCCATATCACTGAGTCCTTCTTGTTGTTGTTGTTTATGTCACTGTGGGGATGGCTACTGCTGCGTGGGATGTTTCTGCTGTTGTTTCTCCTGCTCTTCTTTAACTCCTTCATCAAGAAGTCTCTGCCATTCCTCATG
Organism: Picea engelmannii; assembly: GCA_009831015.1. Taxonomy (NCBI): domain Eukaryota; kingdom Viridiplantae; phylum Streptophyta; class Pinopsida; order Pinales; family Pinaceae; genus Picea; species Picea engelmannii. The sequence goes on from ML779262.1 coordinate 583,420, forward strand.
ATTGTTGTTGTCATGATTTCCTGCTTCCTGCTCATGGAAAAGTACATATCTACTTGCAAATACTTTGTGACTAGTAGGATCAAATAGTTTGTATGCTTTAAATTCATAACAATACCCAATGAAAATACATTTAATGGAATTAGCATTCAATTTCCTCCTATTCTCCTTTGGAATATAAGCAAAAGAATTACACCCAAATACTTTCAAATTATGAACTGTAGGTTTGGAACCATACAAGGATTCAAAAGGATTAACATTATCAAGACACCTTGTTGGACTTCTATTCTTTAAATAAACTGCAGTATTTATGGCTTCAGCCCAAAATGCATTTGATAGATTCTTACCTTTCATCATACTGTGTGCACACTCTACCAGAGTTCTGTTTTTCCTTTTAGCGACTTCGTTTTGCTGTGGAGTGTGAGGTACTGTAAACTGTTGTACTATTCCATTATCTTTGCAATATTTGTTGAAGTCCCCTAATTTATACTCTCCCCCTTGATCTGAACGGAGGATTTTGATGGATTTTTCTGACTGCTTTTCCACCATAGTTCTGAATTCCTTAAAGTACTCGAAAACATCACTTTTTCATCGAAGGAAGTAAACCCACATGTATCTCGTGCAATCATCAATAAATAACAAAAAGTAAAATGCACCTCCTAAAGACCTAGTCTGCATAGGCCCACAAACATCAATATGCACAAGATCTAACACATCTCTCTTTTTCTTATCAGGATTAGAAGAGAATTCATCTCTGTGCATCTTTCCTAATGCACATCCATCACAAACAACCTTCTCATTCTTTAACATGGGAAGTCCTTCAACCATATTCTTTTTCTGTAATAACAATAAATCAGGATGATTGATGTGTCCATACCTTTGATGCCAAAGAATCTCTGTTGGCATAGTGGCATAAGTCAGTGCATGATGTGCTTTTCTAGTAACATCAAGTTTATATAGACCTCCTGCTCTGACTCCCGTTGCAACAGTTTGGAAGTGGTCCAGTAGATCCTTCACTATGCAATAACTCTTGAAGAATTCATCCTTCAAGTTCTGATCTATAATGGTGGACACATAGATCAAATTTTTCTTTATTCTTGGCACATACACCACATTGTGAATGTGATGAACAGTACCAATCGACAATGTCATAGGAATGTCTCCATATCCCTTCATCTGATGAGCGCGGTCATCTCCAAGATATATGCTGACACCATTCTTTGTTTCTTTAAAATTAGCATACCAATTTTTATTACAAGTCATATGTACTGATGCTTCAGAATCCACAAACCAGGCATCAGAGTAATCTATTTTAGCAGATAAAACAACGTTAGACACAAATAACCTAAGATCCTGTGAGTCAAAATTCAGGGGTTCATCAATATCATCACTAGCAATAAATAATCTGAGATCTTGATTTGAAGATTTTTCTGCATAATGACCTGAATATGTTCTAGGTTTATTCCTAGCCTCATCACTTTTTTTCTTATGACATTCTTTAACAATATGTCCAGGTCGACCACAATAAAAACAACTCTTTGACTCATTCATGTCAGATTGCATACCTTGATTTTGAGATTGTCTTCTCTGCGATGAAATGCCTCTCTGCCATGAACTACCTCTCTGCCATGAAGTACCTCCTCTGCTTCTTACTCCTGATCTCCCTCTCACAGATCTATTATTTGACCACAGTGCCAAATCTTTACTTGGAGGCTTCAGATTCCTGCACCTCTCTTCCTCTTGCAGCAAAATACCTGTCATTTCTTCAAACGTAGGAGGCTTTTCCCTTGTTGCGAGACCTGTTATGAACATATGATAATCTTCTAGCATACCATTTATGGTAATAGTGACCAGATCAGTGTTGAAAATAGTTTCCCCTATATATACTAGCTTGTCTTTCACCTCTTTAATACGACCCAAAAATGAACTAACAGATTCATTTCCATCCATCTTAATGCCTAGCAATTTGGTTTTCAGGAATAAAATGCGATTTGTGTTGCTAGTTTCATATAATGCTTTAAGCGTTGTCCATGTTGAAACAGAAGTTGTAGCTTCTCTAATATGTGGAATTATGCTATCTTTAACAGACATGAGAAACAATACCTTTGCCTTGTTTTCGTGCTTCTCCCAATCTTGGATTTGTGTTGTTGTCGCACCTGCAGCCGCATTAGGTTTTAGTTCAGTTCCCTTCGCAATGTTCCAGACACCATAGCCTTCCATGAGCGTCTGCATCTTGAATTTCCAGTTAATGAAATTCGATCCATCTAACTTGTTGGCTTCATTGAGGTAGGTCTCTGCCAGCGGATTCGCCATCGCTGCAATTTAGTCTCTGCAAGTAAATCACCAACGGTATGTAACTTTCTGTCACTCTGCCTTTGGATACCACCAATCTGTCTCAATCTCGACTCTTAACTTTCACACACAAAATCTCACAAATAATATTCTTTTGAATAAACTTTAATATCCACTTATACTTCAAAATTATCCACTTTGAATAAAAATTCACTTTTAATAAACTCCCAAATGAAACCCACTTTGAATAAAGTGAATAACTCACTCTTCACTTAAAAAATATTCACCTTTTTGAATAAGAAATTGAAACTGTAACCATGCAAAACTCCACTTAATTTGTTTTTATAACTCACGGCTTATTCAAATGCTCCAAAAAAAAAACAAACATGCACAAATGCTTATGCCACGAGCTCACTATGTGTGGGTTTATCACTTCTCTTCCACACTAGACGGATTTACATAGGCTCTTACACCATATCTGCGCGAATTTGCACCAGATCTGAATGCTCACGCTATACGTGCACGATTTTCACCTCCACGCATGCAAAACTCATGAAAAACTTCACGATTTTCCTTTAAACTCCACACATGCAAGCGATAATCCTTCTCCTTGTATACTTAGCACAAAATCATGCAAGCAAAACATGGTTTTCCAAACAAAAGTGAAAAACGGAACTGTATTTTACCTCTTCAACGCAATTTCAGACGGATTTGTTCATGCCCCTGCTCGCAAGCTCGCGGATTTATCAAAGCTCGCCCTCTTGACTCTTATAAACTGGTCGTCGGATTTCTCACGAATCCTATCCAACATTTCTTATGCTATCCACGCCCTCTCCCCGTGGCTATGATACCAAGATAAAATAGACGAGACAAACAATACGGTGAGACTATGCCCACTTCTATATTTTTCAATGAAGACGGATCACATCCTTATATAGGAAAAGACTCTACTGAGTCGGTTACATGCAAACCAAAGACAACTAGACTCTCAACTATGAACTGACTCTTAACACGCCTACAACTGACTCTCACAAATGAAGCTTATAACTGGTGCTTACAACTGATGCTTACTCCATTATTTCCAAGTTCTTGGATGCTAGATATGCGTTCTATCCACATCCGGAGTGAATCTGATGGCGTATCACTCTCCCCCTCCTTAAATCTCAACCAAGATTTTCATTTGCTGCACCGTCGCCCTAGGTAATCGTCGTGATAACCTCCAGTCGGCTCTTGTTTTATCTTTTTCCATCTCCTGCGTCTAAATGAATTGAACATGGTGTTTTTAAAATAAGATTAAGGAAAAACGTGAGAGGGTAGATGCAACCATTTGAATTTTGAATTCAAAATTAAAATCAAACATCCCATCGCATTTAAATTGGCACTTCCAAATCAATCTATCCATATCATGAAAACGGTGTGCAAAGATGGCAAGCCTCAAGCACCATGCACTAACACAATCATTGCATGGAAGGCCTCTTACACATCCTTTCACCATCAACTTCTCTGGAAAACATCACCTTAACTTTTTCAGCAAACCTCATACTTGCTAGTTAATCCCTCCAACGTATGAGTCATGGATCCATATATATCCGTGGTATATATACCTAGTATATATAGCACCAGTATATATATTGGTATATATACTTAGCATATATACAAAGTATATATACTTAGCATATATACAAAGTATATATACTGGTGCTATATATACCACAGGTTGATATGGATCTATGACCCATTCGTTGGAGGCATTAACTAGCAAGTATGAGGTTTGTCGGAAAAGTTAAGGTGAAGTTTGTCGGAGAAGTTGATGGTGAAAGGAGGTGTCAGAGGCCTTGTCCTACAACGAGGGTTGGAATTTCAAAACCGACAAACACGTCAAATTTGACGGTTCCATTTTACGTAAAACCTGTAAGCACCATGCAATAATTGCAATTTGCCCATCAAATTCCATCCCTGTCTACAACCTGTAAGCACCATGCAATAATTACGTTAGTGCATAGTGCTTAAGGCTTGCCATGTCCGATGACCCGGGTCGCATCCAGGGATGGAATTTGACGGGCAAATTGCCCATCACTGGTCAATTTGCCCGTCAAATACAATCAAATGTTTCCTGCAACCATCAACTATCAAGCTTAAAACAGGTAGAACGGGGAGTGTAGTCCCGTCAAATACGGTGAAATGTTTCCTGCAACCATCAACTATCAAGCTTAAAACAGGCAGAACGGGCAGTGTAGTCCCGTCAAATACGGTCAAATGTTTCCTGTAACCATCAACTATCAAGCTTAAAACAGGCAGAACGGACAGTGTAGTGGTCTAAACCGTCTAATTTGACAGGCTTTTTCAGTTTGAAATTCCAACCCTGGTCGCATCCCTTGGTAATCATTTTGCTGAGCTCGAAAATCTCGTTGTAACCGTTCCTTAACTGCTGCGTACGCTCGTCGTGCATCAACTGCTGGATTAAACCTAACTGGTACCAAACGTACTGAAGGCTGTGTGCTTGGCAATCCCGCCATGCCAACTGGTTCAACAAGGTTTGGAGCCCGAGAAGGTGAAATAGCGGTTAATAGTCATTGGAATAGATGAGGGCCCGCCACGTTGGATGATTTGAAAATGTTTGAAGAAATAGTTTTTTAGTTATATTTGTGTGGAACTTTGATTGAAATTTAGTAACAAATTGTTTTTCAATATGTGTTAGCTTAAGGGTTTCTCAGTAGGTTAACCATTTTTACAGTTAAACAATACCATAGTTTAAATGTTTTACAAAATTGTTTTTTTCCAACAATATTTCATATTTCAATATCATTACTGAAACCCAAATATAAAAACATATTCATTTTACACAAAACAACATCATTATCATACTCTACTGTAAAATCTAAGGCTACAACAATTTTCGTCAATAATTGTTTTTATAAATCAAGACTCAGAACTTTTATCCACAATTAAGAATGTATAACCATGTACAAGATTTCAATAATCTCGAAAAACAGAAGTTTGATTGAGAGTACAGGCTATGTCAATATTTCAATAATGTTGAAAAACAGAAGTTTGATTGAGTACGGGGGATGTCCTTAGTATTTAAAAATGTAACTTCAAAATAACTTGTTCACGTATTTGTAACTTCAAAATAACTTGCTCACATATTTGTCATCGGGCAAAGGCTGATATTACACTTTCACGGTTATAAAAAAATCGCTCCGTGTGTATAACGTATAGAAATTACTAATCATAAAATTAACTGGTGGTAAGATGATTTAGACATTATCTGGTGAGAAGATAATTTAGAAATTGGAGACCTATTAGAATGGATGGGCTGCATTAAACATATTTTATAGAAAATTACAGTTATTTAATTATTAAAATCTAAACTTTACCGAGATGTACATATCTGACCTTTTTAGATTTGAATTTATGACTTAAAAAAACACACGTTTTATTAAAACAAATAAAAATTATTTCATTATTAAAAAACATTAAATTGTTTATTTATTATGATTTTTAATTTAATTAAAGAAAGGAATTATTTGTTTAACATGACTATGAACATCGCCATATTACAAATATTGGAATGTCTATTGACCTATGATCTTTATGTATTTATAAACATGTTTTGAAACATTTAAATATTATTATAAGTTTGAATTTGTCATTTAATATAGGTTTAGAATTTAATTTTAGGAAAAAAACGTTATTCATACTTTAATAATATTAGATGTAGTCACCATCATTAAATTTTTGAAGTATAAGACACTTGGAATTGTCTACACATCAAAGAAAGAGTTTTATTAATCTCATTTCTTTACATATATATCCAATACTCAACTTGCTATTTAGAAAATACATAAATTTTAATGTAACATTTAAGTTTTACAATAAATCTTATTATTTTAAGTTCAGTAAATAATAATAAAATTTTGAATATTGAAAATAATTACACTAAATTAAAAGTACAAAGAAAGGCCTAATTTACACTAGAGAAGAATCATTCGGAAAAGTAATGAACATTGCGATAATATACAATGGTAGATCCTTCTTTGGCTACTCTATTTATGTTTATTTCCCTCCCTATATTGTTTTTAAATCTATAAAGCCTACTCTGTTTATATGCTTCGTTATATTGTTTTTAAATCTATAAAGCCTATTTGTGTATGGTTACCATTTTTATTTTGTTTTAAGTATTTAAATATTATTTAGATAATTTTTGTAAGAGATAAAAGTATGTTTACACATTTTTATTTTGATTCTTGAATTTTTTTTTATAAATAATTCTTATACATTATGATTAAAAAATTCTATTATTTATATACTACTAAAATATCGTCCAATACCATATATTATTAAACATTACTACTAAAATATCATCCAATACCATATATTATTAAATGTTTATAAAAATCATCTCTATAATCATGCAGCTCTATAGTCATGATTATTTTGTATAAATTCAACATTCAGAAACAACAAAATAAATTGTTTTTCCATTTTTTCTTATAATTTAAGATATTACTGATGAACATACGTAGGTTTGTATAGGAATTGGATTAATTGCTTTTCCATTTTTTCTTGTAATTTACTATATTACTGATGAACATACGTAGCGTTTATATAGGAATTGGATTAAAATTTTAATACATAGAGCTTGTATAAGAATTTGATTAAAATTTTAACACATCTTTTGTTTATTCTTCGATACCCTTTGCTATCTATCTACATACATTTAGAGAGATTGTCATATGTATAACATTCTTTTCTTAGAATTTTGTATAAGGAAATTTTTAATTTATTTTTATAGGTATCAATATTATTTTTATTGTAATTTGGCTTTGAATTTAGAATATAATGATTTAATTATTTATTTACATTGTATTTAGTGTTACAACTTTATTGATTTCTTTGTTGGAGTGAGAGATAAAAATATAAACCAAAATCAATACAATTTTACAACTTAAATATTCTCTATATTTTGTATCCTTTATTATGTTAATTTTTTTTTAATTACATTTCTCATGAATATATAAAAATAAAACATCAAAATAAATATAAGTATGTTTTTTTTAAAACCTTGTATTTGAAAAACCCTAAAAAAAAATCAATATATTCATTGTTCATATGATCCTAATGAGTAGTTAATCCTAGGTTGATTGGGATTCCTATATTAAAGGTGGTTTTTGAAAACGAGAGAATGATTTTATCAACACATAATAATGTGAGCTAATTCACTTATAAGTTGTTGTTATATGATTTAGATAGACACAAATTCAATGACAATTGCATTGATGCCAATAACAATTTACTCTAAAATAATACAATACATTAATTTCAAGAATGGTATAAGTGTATTGGTTTGAATAACAATACATTGTAAATTGATTATGTTCATTCGTTTCAAGAATAGAACATGTGTATTAACAATAATATAAATGTAGCATTCCCCATCCCAGTTGAGGTTCATTATGTGCAAAATAACTCACAAAATTAAAATTTCTAATAACTGATTCTTTTATTGTAGCTTATCAACTACAAATTAACACCAATTTGCATTATTGTCTGTTACCATTTATTAAATGTATATCCATCAATCTAAAACATACATGAAATGCATCTAACAATTCATTACAACAACATATAAGTCATTCTCAATTACAAAGTTAATGCACAACAAATAAACTCATAATACAACAAAAACAAGATAAAACATTTTTCTTTTATAAATAGTTTTGTAGCTAGTTTCTTGGGATGGACGTTCCACCCAACCATATAATTATTGTTCCAAATCTCAACAACAAGTCATCCCCGAGCTAGAGCCAACAATCCACAAAAGAGGATGGTCTCTCAGTTTCCCCTCACAGCTCAAAAATCCCACAACCCAGTGGTATTCTCCTACATATATCTTGATTTTCCACCATATATCTTCCTCTTGACCTTCCCAACTCAAGGAATGTACCTTTTCATTGATCTCATTCCCTTGGGCATCCCATTAATTTTTCAAGGTCTCTTTGGCACACGTATCCATGAATCTCTCTATTAGGAACTCAAGTGAACTCACTACTATGAAAATTGTTAGCAAAAGCAATAGAAACACATGTTGTTATAGTGAAAATCATACAAGGTTTAACTCTTCAGGCATTAAAGACCTGGTTGTTCAGTATTTAGATCCAAAACGCTGCAAAATTGCTCCAACATTCTCTACGATTCACCCTCCATGGATGTTCTAGCTCCAAGCTCTCTTTATTTGTCTCTACTTGCTATTCATGCACAAAAACTTGACCTTCTAAAAATCTTGTTTCTTCCCATATGAATTTCCTCCCTTTGGATTTCTCTTTTGACTCACACATTTCCCTAATTTGGTTGTACTTAGACCCCACGCTACCAATAACTATGGAATGTGACTTCTCACACCCACCCTCTTACATACATTCAATGAATGGTTTTGGGAACACTCTATTAGAAAAATAGAGTTTAATACATAATGATAATAAAATTCAAGAATGTGGGTGGAATTAATAGACATGGGTAATTCCACCTTGGACCCCTCTTGGTCATTATCCTAGACTCTCCCCTCTCTTGTGGATTAATTTAACCCCATATCTGTCCATGTCCCTTTAATAATTGACATCATATTTTTATTATTAAAATTCAGAAATGCATTCCATATATACATCTCTTGGTGATAGCCACACATTGTATCTACATTAAGCATTAATTAAATTAGGGATTATAGTGGGGACATTACATTCCCCCTCCCCTACAATTGTGTTCCTTCATTGGTGCATGCTATGCCAATGCACACACACACATATAATTTTACATCACAATAATTTAAGAAGATACAATTCTATAATTTTACAACTCCAATAGTGGTTCCAACCATAATCTCTTGTTCCTCTAAACCTATTGAGAAAAGGAATGCACCATTCGTTTATCAGGGCTAACCCTAGGAATGTACAATTCATTTATTAGGGATAACCCGAGGAATGTGACATTTTTCTATCATGGCCCCCAACGCAGTTGGCTAAGACTCTAAGATGTGGTTCTAGAACTCTAGTTGCTCAAATTGGAGTCTTACATTCTTTTTTATTCAAAAGTGTCAAGAATTTGTGAGTATTCTTCCCACATTTTTTCGTCACGCTCTCATGTAGCATATTCAGTAGAATATCAATTCCATTGAACCTTTACCATCTATTTGGATTTGTTCCTGAGTACTTTGAATTCTCAGTCTAGGATGTGTATCGGTTCCACCGGAAAAAAAAAAATCATGCTCCATGCGGATCACAATCCAATAAATTATGTGATTAGGGCCATACACATATTTATTTAATAGTGACACATGAAATTCATTATGCACTCTCAGGGATGTAGGAAATGCTATCATGTATGCAACGAGCCCTATCTTTTCTCAGATTTAAAAAAGTCCACAATATCTTGCTGCCAACTTTGAGAAACTTCCTAATATTAGCAAACTTCTCTTTGCCTTTACTTTAAAAACACATGTTCACCCACTTTAAAATGTGTAAACCCTCTATTCTTATATGAATTTATTTTCTTCCTATCCTGGGAAACCTTTAAATTTTTCTTGATCTTTTCCATTTTCTCTTTCATTTACTTCAACAAATATGGCCCAATAATTTATCAATATGCTAGATTATCCCATCTTGTTGATGTGTTACACTTCCTTCCATACATTTCTTTAAACAAACTTATTTTTAATGAGTCCCGATACCCATTATTGTAAGAAAAATCCACTTAATGGATATAATACTCCCACTTTGATGGTTTATCTATCACATACATTCTAAGCATGTCCTTAATTATTTTTTTATTCCTCTCTATCTACCCATGTGACTCTGGGTGATACAATGTAATCATATTTAAATTTGTTCCAAATCCTTTGAACAAACCTTTCTAAAAATTGGATGTAAAATTTGCATCTCTATCCGAAACTATTTCTTTAGTCACTCCATGTAGCTTGGAAACTTCTTTCATGTAGATCTCTACAATATTTGTGGCCTTGTGTGTAGTTTTCATTGGAATAAAATGTGTTTCCTTAGTTAATTTATCCACCACCACCATGATGGATTCATGTTGCTTCATTGTTTTGTGCAACTTCGTAATAAAATCATCTGTGAATACCTCCCACTTCCATTTTAGTATGGGAAATGGTTGGAATAACCTCATTTGATGTCTATACTATGTCTTCACTTTCTTGCATTCTAAACATATGGCTATGTAATTATCCACTTCTTTCATCATTCCTGGACAAAGGAGTTGGCTTCTAATTGTTACAATTATCTTATGATATCCTGGGTGCCCAACATATGGCACATTGTGCATTTCCTTCAATGCTACATTTTTCATCTCATTGGAATTTGGAACATACACATTATTTTTTTACATGATAATTCCATCTTCTTTTAGCTCATAATTTATTTTTTTTGCTGAAAATTACCTTGTTGTAATGTTTCTTTTATTTTCAAATATTGTTGATATGAATTTGTTGTTGCAACAATTTTATATTTCAGATCAGTTTGGTATATGCTAATGGTTCTGATATGTACTTCATTTGCTCTCTTGTTGAGTGAATCAACCACTTGGTTTTCCTTTCCCTTTATATGCTTAATCTGAAAGTCATGTTCTCTAAGGAATTCCAACCATCTAGTTTGTCTAATATTTTATGTTTCCTATCCAAACAAATGTTTCAAACCACAATGATTTGTCCTTAGTTGAAAATTACTCCCCATGAAGTAATGTATTCACATTTTTTATGAATTTACAATTGCTTCTAATTTCAAATCATGGGTGCCATAATTACTTTCATGCTCTTTTAACTTTATGGACTCATAACATACCACATGATATTTTTTTATTGATGACTCCCCTAAGCCCTTCCTTGCATGGATTAGTGCACACAACAAAATCTTCATTCATATATGAAATATCTAGGATTGGTGCACTTGTCAATATGGATTTCATCTACTAAATTCTCTCTTCACACTTGGGTTTCCATTGAAATTTAACTCCCTTATTTTGCAAGGAAGTGATTGGAATTGCAATTTTTTAAAATCCTTTTATGAATCTTTAGTAATAACTAGAAAGACCCATGAATGATCTTACCTGTGTCTCATTATTTACACTGGCCATCCTCTAATGGTCTCTATCTTCTTAGGATCCATTGTTATCCCTTTAGCTGAAATTATATTCCCCAAGTAGTGAATTTTCTTTTGATAAAATATGCACTTACTTAACTTATCATACAATTAATCATGTCTTAAAACTGGCAACACCATTCTTAAATGTTTATCATGTTCCTCTTTTGACTTAGAGTAGATTAGTTAATCATATAGGAACACAATTACAAACTTGTCCAAGTATTCCCTGAACACTCCATTAATTTCCCTTAACACTCCATTCATTAGGAGCATAAAAACAACTGGGGCATTTGATAGTCCGAATGGAACTACTCTGAATTCATAATTCCCATATCGTATCCTACATGTTTTCTTTATTATATGTTAATCCTTTATCCTCACTTGATGATAACACGATCTCAAGTCAATCTTGGAAAATATTCTTGCATGTTCCAAGTTCTCAAATAAATCATCAATTATTGAAAAAGTATATTTTTTCTTTATGGTGACCTTATTTAGTTATCTAAAATAAATACACATCCTTAAGGTTCCATATTTCCTCTTTACAAAAAGAACCAGGGATCCCCATGGTGATACACTTGGACATATATACCACTTCTTTAACAATTCTTCAAGATTCACCTACAACTCTTTCAATTATAGCATGCCAATTTTGTATGGTGTCTTGCACTCTAGGAAAGCTCTGACGGCGATGCGGAGCTCTCCACACAACCCGCATGTTAGAAGGCCATGTCGACGCAGGATCTTTCCTCTTTCCATGTCCCGAATAACTATAATGATATTCTATTTCCCTATCGATAATTCTGCACCCAGAACAACTCTCTCGGGATCCCCCTTTGCACTTGGGAGATCGGACTTTGCAACTTTGTGAATCCAATGGTCAAGCATTGGTCTCTCAAGTCCCCGAAACCCGACACTAGTCAACGTTGTCCTTTCCTTTCCTTATCAGAATTTTCTCTATTGTGATTTCGACAATCACGATGTCAAACCACTTGGTTCTTTGACTCTTGAATCCCGATTCGCCGAAACTCCAACATACTCGCAAGTTTGAATTTTCAATGCCCCGTCACCTCAGTCGGGATTTTAGACTTTTGAATGACGAAAATGCATGGAACTTTTTCCACGGGATCCCTGATATCCTGAATTCCGATATCCCGATGTGACATCAGCAAGGCCCACAACAGAACTTTTGCCTCTGCGCGATTCTAGTGTCCGGATCTTCGAAATGGATGATCACATGACACGCGTCCTCTGAGAAAATGGATGACTCAGATCAAATCTCACAAATTCGGAACTTTCGTTACCGATTGCCCGACTTCTCAACCTCGAGAACTCCGATATCCTCAATGCTGATATCCCAATGTGTCAATCCTTTCGGGAAATTTTGTACTCACTTCTCTACGCTAAGGATGAAACCACATGTAACTCCCTACCGATCCAACGACTGACGGGTATTTTGGTCAGATCTGACGGTGTAGATCGTTTCCTCTTGTGCGCTCACTCTGATGCTCCCTGGACGTGAAAACCGATGGTCCATATTCTATCGGCTGATCCCAATGGATGATGTTGCTCCCGAGCTTTAGCGCTTCCCTTCTCTGGCTTGGAAGGATTTCCAAGCGTCTCAAAGGCCTCAACCTTTGCCTTCTTACTTCCCTGCGAACTCTCGACTCTGAGCTTCGCCACGCGTATGAAAACGTTGTCCCTCCTAAGCTTATCCTTCCCTTCGAACCCTCAAAGGATTCTTCAACTCCTGCGCCTCTGCAGGGTATTCACATGCACTCAAAGGTGCTATCCATATTCAACTTTATTATAGCTTCGTCCTCCAAGGAAACTCGGTTCTTCTTCCCTTTCTCCCTCAGATGGAGATTTTAGGTGCCCTCCTGACCATCCTTCACTCAAGCAACCCCTTGCTGAGCCTATCAGGGTGTTCAACAACCTTGTGAAGATCCCTCAGTGGATTATTCTTTTAAAATACACAACTCGACATAGTTCCCTTCTTCTCTATGCCAACCTGCACACTATCTCAATGCCCACCTGGCAGAGCTTCACAGAACTCCTCAAAGCTTCTGTCTGCAACTGTGTTTTCCCCTACACAACCTTGCCTCCATGGTGTTCAACAACCTTAAGGTCTTCCCTGAGTTGTTGATTTCAGCTTCTGTGTCGCAGCACATCTTTGTCTGAACCCACAGTATTCAGAAGTGCTTCAGTGCACTGGTATTCAGAGACCGCAGTACTCTGTCACGCCCTCATGGCATGAAACCTCAAAGACCTTCACCTGAAAATCAAACTTACTCCTGCAAATGCAAACCTACAGCATACATTTACAACATACATTCATATCATATGAAGAACACTTCACAAACATTCATTTAACACATAGTCATGGAGGAAAAAACTGCTATTTGTATTAAATTTGGCAAATGCCTACATTTACAAGGTGTTCCTGAGCACGTCCTGTAACAAGGTCTCGAATCCTTCTCTTCTTCTCTCTCGTCACAGACTCTAACTCTACCTCTCCACTTTCTCCCTCTCTCCTAGAGATACAATTGATCTTTTTTACATGAGGAGGCTCTTCGAGCTCTTCCCTCCAAATCTACCTACCCTATTCAATTACATTGAATGCACTGTCTAGTCCACTATCCAAATCTAGATCTCAGCCTTACAAACATTAAAGGCCTACTTATCTACAGCCTGCAAAAAAGCACGGCTTCACAGCTCAACAGCTTAAACATTAAATTACATTCAATTCTAAATCAAAATGAGGGAAACACCTCTCTTCAGCTTTGAATGCGTGCGCTTGACATGGCTTGTTGGCTGGCTAACTGACGTGGAGAGATGATCCTGCATCATACTCCTCAGCTGCAAAATTCATGAGCTCTTTCTCATGAGCTTCCCATCCCAGCTGTGGAAATCCTCTTGGATCCCAAATCATCCTTTGGAGCTGTTTATCCACTCCATCTTTCTGCTGTTGTTGTTGCTTCTGTTGTTGTTGTTGCTTCTGATGCACTGCTACTTCTTTCTTCTTCCTGTTCAGCCTCTCCTTGCTGACATTTTCTGTTGACCCTAACATCAGCTCTCTGATCATGCTGATCACTTCATCCAGCTGCTCCAATGGCTGGTCCTGTTCATGCAGTCTCCTCGACTGCAAGAATTTTCGACACATGGACAGATCACTGTGATCTCCCATGCTTTCTTCATCAGTTTCCAAATTCACCTGTTGGATGTGCACGCCCTGCACTTTTACCCTTCTCTCCAGGGCTTCAATCTGTTCATACAGATCAAACAAACTAATTTTGTCTGCTTCTTCCTCTTCTGCAAACCCCCATCTTGCAGTCTTTTCAGTCTTCTGGCTGAAAATATGGAGCCATTCCTCAGAATGCTCGTCATCCTCTTCTAATTCTTCTGCTGTCAGCTTCAGTGCTACAGCTTCCTCAGCTTCCTGGCTGAATGCAATGAGACACTCCTCAGAATGCTCATTTTCCTCTCCTACTTGGGCATTTTCAAATATCTACTCCAATTCTTTTTCCCTGTCAGTCACAACTGGCTGTTCTTTAGCTGTTGCTGCATCTGCAACCTAGATTTCTTCCTCCCCTTGGGAAAATGGTAGGAATATCTCAATTCCCCCAATCATTATAAGGATCATCTGATCATCCTCTCGGATGGTGAAAGTTTTTAACTTGTCATCATCTTCATTCACATGGCTTGGAAAACCACATGAATCTTCCTGCTCTTTTAGCTCCTCCGGCTGATTCTGACTCACTTCTGAGTTCATGAGACCCTCAAATAGTCCCACCGACTCATCCCTGCCCATTTGGAAATATGGGATTCTTCCACTACCCTCTTTGCAGTCTTCGAGATCCCGCAGCGACCTCATATCATTGCCCAGCTGGCAATGTGAAATTCCTTGGCTGTCCTCCTGACAGTCCATGAGATCTTTCGCTGATCTCAACTCTTTTCCCTCCTGGAAATATGGAATTTCCTCTTTGCTCTCCTGGCAGTTCTTGAGATCTCGAACTGATCCCATTTCATTCTCTTCATCGAGAACATTCCCAATCTCTGGTTCACATATCTGAACCTTCTCCTCAGGTCCGTCGAGGTTTTCAACATGCCTCAACCATCCTTTTAACATCCTTCACTGTCTTATGACCATCAACTCCTTGACTGGCCATTTTACCTTTGTCTTCATCATGGGCCATTCATATACCCATCTCGAATTGGTATTCTGCTGCATCCGCAGTTCAAGCTCTTCCATTTTTGCCCTGATGTCGGCAAGTTCTTTTCCCCTTCCGACTGTGCTCATAAGCTCTAGGTTTTTCCTTTCAGCATACCTATGGCCTTCAGTAGCCATGTTGCTGCCTCTATCTGCCCTCCTGGAAAACCTGCTGCTGTCACCCTGCATCCCGAGTGTTTCCAGCTTCATCTTACAGTTCTCCTGACTGTCTTCTTGATTGTTTCCTACCTGCAAACAACCATCACAGAGTCCTCAACAACCTTGTCTTCTTTTAACTTCTCCCTCTGCTTGAAATATACAAACAGAGTTCTCGCTCTGATACCAAACTAATGGCGACGCAGGGCTCCCCACATAACCCGCAGGTCAGAAGGCCACATCGACGCAGGATATTTCCTCTTTCCATGACCTGAAGAACTCTAATGCTCTTCTATTTCCCTATCGAGAAATCTGCACCCACATCAACTCTCTCAGGATCCCCCTTTGCACTTGGGACATCAGAATTTGTAACTTCGCGAATCCAATGGTCGAGCGTCAGTCTCTCAAATCCCCAAAACCCGAGACCAGTCAACACTATCCTTTCCTTTCCTTATCAAAATTTACTCTATCACGATTTCGGTGATCGTGATGTCAAACCACTTGGTTCTCCGACTCCCGAATCCCGATTCTCCAAAAATCTGACATACTCGCGAGTTTGACTTTTCAACGCACCATCTCCTCAGTCGGGATTTCAGACTTTTGAATGCCGAAAATGCATGGACCTTTTTCCACGGGATCCCTGATATCCTGAATTTCGATATCTCGATGTGACGTCAGCTAGGCCCACAACGAAACTTTTGCTTCTGCGTGATTCCAGTGTCTGGATCTCCGAAATGGATGATCACATGACTAGCGTCCTCCCAACAACTGGACGGATCAGATCAAATCTCGCAAATTCAGAACTTTCGTTACCGATTGCCCGACTTCTCGGCCTCGAGAACTCCGATATCCCGAATGTCGATATCCCGATGTGTCAATCCTTTCAGAACTTTTTGTAACCACTTCTCTATGCTAAGGATGAAACCACGTGCAACTCCTTGTCGATCCAACAACTGACAAGTATTTTGGTCAGATCTGACGGTGCAGATCGTTTCCCCTTGTGCACTCACTCTGATGCTCCCTGGACGTGAAAATCGACGATCCAGATTCTATCGGCTGATCCCAATGGCTGATGCTGCTCCCGAGCTTTGGCGCTTCCCTTCTCTGGATTGGAAGGATTTCCAAGTGTCTCAGAGGCCTCAACCTTTTCCTTCTTACTTCCCTGCAAACTCTCGACTCTGAGCTTCGCCGCGCGTATGAAAACGTTGTCCCTCCCGAGCTTATCCTTCCCTTCGAACCCTCAAAGGATTCTTCAACTCCTGTGCCTCTGCAGGGTATTCACATGCACTCAAAGGTGCTATCCGTCTTGAGCTTTCCTATAGCTTCATCCTCCAAGGAAACTCGATTCTTCTTCCCTTTCTCCCTCAGATGGAGATTTTAGGTGCCCTCCTGACCATCCTTCACTCAAGAAACCCCTTGTTGAGCCTATCAGGGTGTTCAACAACCCTGTGAAGATCCCTCAGTGGATTCTTCTTTTAAAATATGGAACTTGATAGAGTTCCCTTCTTCTCTATGCCAACTTGCACACTATCTCAATGCCCACCTGGCAGAGCTTCACAGAACTCCTCAGAGCTTCTGTCTGCAACTGTGTTTTCCCCTTCACAGCCTTGCCTTCAAGGTGTTCAACAACCTTAAGGTCTTCCTTGAGTTTTTGATTTCATCTTCTATGACACAGCACGTCTTTGTCTAAACCTGCAGTATTCAGAAGTGCTTCAGTGCACTGGTACTCAGAGACCGCAATACTCTGTCACACCCTCATGGCATGAAACCTCAAAGACCTTCGCCTGAAAATCAAACTTACTCCTACAAATGAAAACCTACGTCATGCATATACAACATACATTCATATCATATGAAGAGCACTTCACAGACATTCATTTAACACATAGTCATGTAGGAAAAAACTGCTATTTGTATTAAATATGGCAAACGCCTGCATTTACAAGGTGTTCCTGAGCATGGCCTATAACAAGGTCTCGGCTCCTTCTCTTCTTCTCTCTCCTCGTAGGCTCTAACTCTACCTCTCCACTTGCTCCCTCTCTCCTAGAGATACAATTGATCTTTTTTACATGAGGAGGCTCTTCGAGCTCTTCCCTCCAAATCTACCTACCCTATTCAATTACATTGAATGGGCTGTCTAGTCCGCTATCTGGATCTAGATCTGAGCCTTACAAACATTAAAGGCCTACTTATATACATCCTACACAAAAGCACGGCTTCATAGCTCAACAACTTAAACATTAAATTACATTCAATTCTAAATCAAAATGAGGGCAACGCCTATCTTCAGTTTTGAATGCATGCGCTTGACGTGGCTTGATAGTTGGTTGGCTGACTGATTTGGAGAGATGCTCCTGCATCAAGCTCCTAGCACCAAATCAATAAAGAAATCAATGTCTCTCTTTCATGGAAATCCTATGATTTCCCTAAAAACATCTTCAAAATCCATCAATACTAGATGGTCTTCAACACTTTTGACTTTATCTTTCACAGTGTCTTCCATATGTGATGAAAAAATATGACATCCCTTCCCGAAACTCTTTTTCAACTACATATTTGAAATCTCTCTAACAACTACAACTCTTGGAATTCATTGAACCTTTCCTTATTTTCCTTCTTCATCAAGACATGTGATTTTCTTGTTCTAAGAATCTAGGACAACATGGTATTTTTCCAACTAACTCATGCCAATTAGATAATCATATGGACTCAATGTTATGATTTTTTAGATTTACCTTTGTCTTGATTCTATTCATGTTTATCGAACAATATTTAACCAACTCATTGATCTTTCTTTTATCCCATGTGGATAACTAAACTAACCAATATTTCATATGTTGACTGCTTTGCAAGTGAATTTTTGCAACAATTTTAGAGTTTATGTAACTATGGCTATCTCCATCATCAATTAAAATTGTTATTGGATGGTTATCAATATTACCTTCCAATTCAATCATGGGGCATTGATATTGTCCTTACTTGTTGTCCAAGGCTACATAAATCCTGGATATGTTTTGATCCAAGAATATCTTTTAAACGACAATGGTTGAGTTATTATGCATGAGTTATTTTACCATTTAGGAAAATAATGAACGAGGAAGAATGAAAGAGGAAACATAGCATCCATTGAGAAATATACATATCTAAACATAAAGAGAAGTTGATAACGAAGTTCGACAATTTCTCCTACGTCTCCGGGCCTTTGTCTTAGTGGGTGAGGCTTTCTTATTTCTGTTAAAAACATTAAAAGTACATCATAATAGTGCCAAAAAGGTTACAAAATAATCTAGTCTTGTTCTACCAGATCTCAAGAACAAAAAAAAACTGATGGCATTGAAATCATATGAATGTAGCTCCTAGAAATGGCCTGCAAAGGTGCTCTCCTCAATGGCTTCCCTACAATAAAATGGATTTGGATAAAAAATCCTTCATAATTTATCTCTTCTGAACACCTTCCTTGGCTTCAATAAACTCTATTTTATATAGAATTGAAGTGGGTAAAAACCTCCCAACTTCTCCCCAATATCTGGCCTCAAAAAGGGCCGAAGATCCTCCAAAAATGACCAAAATCTCCCAATATAAAGCCAAAAATAAATAAAAACCATATAATATAGTGTAAAAACCATAAAATGGCATATAAATCAGGCGCAACCCCTAAAATTTGGTCTCCTGGTCACTTGGCGCCCTCCATGTGGCCATGACGCGCTAGTATGGCCCTTAGCTCCTATCCCCTGGTCACAGATATGGCCATGTGGCCCTATCCTTAATTCTCCATGCGCCCCATTCCTTATCCCTCTGGTCATAGGCCTATTATTACACCCCTTGGTCAACGGGCTAGTCGGACCGACTGGGGATAACCCTTGAACTCCAAAGGAATAGTCCCTGGGGCATATGATAACGGTCACATGCCAATGCGTCGGGCTTAACACATATAACAAATCTTGCCAACACATATATCCATGGTCATATGTTGAAAGGTTCTATGGAGTGCATTGGGGGATGGGGCCTATCCCCAACCCTATCCTCCGTTGATGGGACATAAACTACAACATAAATATATATCAAAACATATACTGGTAAGAACCATTGTATAGGAGGGCTGGTAGCCCGACCTATGTGAAGACTCTAGCGTCCTTGGAGATCACGGTTCGAACCCGGTGGACTCCAAAACAATTTTTTCCAAAAACTTTGACTAATGAATGGGTTCCATGTGGAATCCCATGAATGGTCCATGTGGCACCTTTACATTCTCCCAAGTAAATTCAACGTGTCAACATCCTATTTGACCAATTGTCTGCCTACATGTCTACCGAGTCAGCATCCAACTGTACCTAGCACGTTAGCCTATGCCACGTGTTAGCCTTGCAGTGGTACCATGTGTCACACCATGAATCGTCCAACTATACCTTTCCAGTAAGTGCCAATGCACCCTTCCATGTCATCTATATGGCCGTATGACCTATACAATCAGTTTCCACATCATCACTGTATGGACTGTATAGTCAACATCTTTTTTTTCCCATTTGACGAAATGAACAAACCACGATATATTTTTCATACGATGTATGTTTGAGCCCATTCAAGTTGATTTGGGTTCATTTCAATGAGGCCTATGCACACATTCGTTTTGAAGCCATTCTGAGCACTTTGAGTTTTAGGCCTTCCTTGACCTATTTTGGTTCCTGGATCCAATTTTGGATCACACCTCCCCACTAAAGACCTTTTGGTCCTCCAAAAGGTTACTGACCAGTCATCAAGTGTGGGATAGTCCACCCCACTTGTTCTCTATCTTTAAAATCTGTCTTTTGCACCTGTCTCATCAAGATCAACTGTAAAACAATCAAGATAATTGACAACATTTTGTTATCCATTTGTACCCTATCACATCTTATTGAATACACCATCATCCATGTTGACAACAGTACTAATGATAACATCGAAAATGCGACTACAAATGAGCTAATATGTTTGTAATACTTGCACAACATTATCTTATCTTGAAACAAAGTGTGATTGATCTTCCATTCTACAGTCATCTCGTGTTCTTGATTAAGATAAATTACTTGATTTGAAACAATTATAGGTGTGTTTCTTTCTTTATTTGACCTTCTTAATTGTTCCATTGTTAGAAGAGATTGATTTTCCTTTAAATCATGAGCATGAACAACATATTCTTTGCATGCTCTTATTAAGTGATATTGATTATGTTCCCTGTAGAAGATTGCTTTGCGATCATACAAATAAGGACTTCCTAAGACCCTTCCAGATTCATTGAGTGGCACCACACCACATGTTACCTCGTCCACAAACTTAGATGAAATTGAAAATTTTAATGTGCATTGCTTTGTTATGTGAAATTGTTGATTGTTTCTTATCCATTTAAGTGTGTAAGTCTTATGATGCATCTGAGTGTTTAATCCCAATTGTTTAACCAATTCCTCTGAAATCAAGTTAGATTAAGATCCATTATCTATCAATGTGTCGACCTTAGTATGCCTCATTGTGACCCTTATGTGAAACAATTTACTTCTAGAATCAAATCCATCACCAATTTTACCTGTCAAACCAACCAATGAGACTTTAGATTCATCACCTGAATCCAATCCCAAGTCTGTTGGTCATGTTGTTGATACCACTGTTTGCCTCCCTTTCCTTTCTTTGAACCAATTTGGTCTCTTTTTGAGATGCAATTTCCATCAATGGTCCTCATAATGCCCCTCTTTCTTGCAATGCTTGGAAGAGGGATTCTCTTCCTTTTTTGCCACTAAATTTTCCTTCTTTCCATTCCAATTCCTTTTATCCTTTTTCCTTGAAGATGATTCCCCTGATACACCAACTCTTGTTTTCCCTGCCTCAATGTATGTTGCTTGAACAGAAACCTCATCAAGATTAGTAGGTCCAAACATAAATACAATGTTTCAATTATGTGCAGGTAAACCTCCTATATATTTCATAAGATTTTCTTGGGTATGTAAAGGAATATCTAACATCAATGCCATTTTTTGAAATCCATCTGTGTATTCTTTCACTGTTTATCCCTTTCTTACTTTAAGACCTTTCCATTCAATTCAATATTTTTCTTTATAACCCAAAGGATAGAATTGTTTTCTAAGTGTAGAAATAAAAACTTTCCATGATGGAAATACATTGCCCACTTGTTGCATGCCATTTTGCAACTTGCTTTGCCACCAGATGAGTGTTGTGCCTACAAGTCTAAGAGAAGCCAACTTGATTTGAATTGCCTCATCCTCGATTTTTTGCACACTGCAATAAACCTCCATCTTTCTGACCCAATTATCAAGTCTCTCTGCATTGACTTCACCATCATACATGGGTAATTCAAATTTTTCATCAAGCTTAAGTAAAGGCATTTCTTGTTTATGTTTATATACATGTTTTCTTGTAATGGATTTAGAACTTGAACTTGAAGAAGAAGAAGATGATGGAGAAGAAGGAGGTGAAGGAGGAATTTGAGGAGGATCCTCTCCTTCTTCACTTTTAACATTTGAATATTCACCTAGATTCGGTCTCTTTTGCTCCAAGTAATCCTCATAAAGAACCTTCATCATCTTCGACATGGTGAAGAAAGTTTTTCTAAACTCTTTCTCATACTGAGAAAGTCCCTCTTTTGATGCCATATTCTCACTTTGATAAGTTCTCTTTCTCAATCCAATATCAGGATTCTCTTCAACAAGCTCGCCTTCACCATGATTCAATTTTTCCCTAGTAATCATGCAAACTCAAAAACCAACCGTCAACTAGCTCTGATGCCACCTGATCCGAAAAAGATCTTTTAAACGACAATGGTTGAGTTATTATGCATGAGTTATTTTACCATTTAGGAAACTAATGAATGAGGAAGAATGGAAGAGGAAACATAGTATCCATTAATAAATATACAGATATAAACATAAACATGAAGAATAACAAACCATAACAAGAGAAGTTGATAACGTAGTTCGACAATCTCGCCTACATCTCTGGTACTTTGTCTCATTGGGTGAGGCTTTCTTATTTTTGTTAAAAACTTTAAAAGTAAATCATAATAGTGCCAAAAAGGTTACAAACTAATATGGTATTCTTCTACCAGATCTCAAGAACCCAACAAAACTGATGGCACTAAAATCAGATGAGCAGAGCTCCCAAAAATGACCCGCAAAGGTGCTCTCCTTAATGGCTTCCCTGTAATAAAATGGCTTTGACTCAACAATCCTTCAACATTTCTCTACTCTAAACACCTTCCTTGGCTTCAATAACCTCTGGTTTATATATACATGAAGTGGGTAACAACCTCCCAACCTCTCCCCAAAATCTAGCTCAAAAAGGGTCCAAGATATTCCAAAAATGACCAAGATCTCCCAATATCAGGCCAAAAATCAATAAAACCATATAATATAGTGTAAGACCCATAAAACGGCATATAAATTAGGCATAACCCCTAAAATATGGGCTCTTGTTCACTTGGTTCCCTCCATGTGTCCCTAGCTCGTTGGTGTGGCCCTTAGCTCTCGGTCCCTGGTCACAGATATGGCCATGTTGCCCTGTCCTTAATGCTCCATGTGCCCCATTCCTTAGCCCTCTAGTCATATGCCTATGGTTATGCCCCTTGGTCGACGATCTATCCCGATCAACCAAGGATAACCCATGAAATCCAAAGGAATAGTCCATGGGGCATATGATAATGATCACATGCCAATGCGTCGGGCTTAACACATATAACAAATCCCGCCAACACATATATCCATTGTCATATGTTCAAGGGTTCTATGGAGCATGCTAGGGGCTGGGGCCTAGCCCCAACCCTATCCTTTGCCGAAGAGACATAAACTACAACATAAATATATATGAAAACATATAGTGGTAAGAACCACCGTATAAGCAGGTTGGTAGCCTAGCCTATGTGAAGACTCTGGCACCCATGGAGGTCACGGTTCGAACTCGGTGGACTCCAAAACATTTTTTTCCAAAAACATTAACCAATGAATGGGTGCCATGTGGCAGCCCATGACTGGGCCACGTGGAACCTTTACATTCACTCAAGTAAATTCCATGTGTCAACATCTTATTCGACCAATCTTATGCTTGCATGTCTGTCCAGTCAACATCCAATTATACCTGCCACATCAGCTTGTGCCACATGTCACACTTGCAGTGGTTCCATGCGTCACACCCTGACTCGTCCACATGTACCTGTCAATTCATCTCCAACACACCCTTCCATGTCATGTGTATGTTTGTACAGCCTGTACAGTCAGCTTCCATGTACGCACTGTATGGACTATACAGACTGTACAATCAACGCCCTTTTTTCTTGTTTGACGAAATGAACAACCTGTGATATCTTTTGCATACGACATTCGTTTGAGCCCGTTCAAGTTTTGTTGGGTTCGTTTCAACAAGGCCTATGCACACATCTGTTTTCAAACCATTTTGAGCGATTTTATTTTTAGGCTTTCCTGGACCCATTTTGGTTCCTGGATCCAATTTTGGATCATGTTTCCTCCCATTTATTCCACTATCGCAGCCTCTTGAATGTTGTGGACAGTCCTCATTATTTCTCCTTTGTGAGGGTAGTTGATCCAGGGGATCAAATTTTTATCAAAAATCAGAGTACTCGGAATTTCTTCAAAATGGACACGTGTGTAGGCCGCATCGTCATGAACCCAATGCAACTTGAACGAGCTCAAATAGACATCGTATGCGCAAGATATCACGTTCTTTTCATTTTTCCAAACAAGAAAAATTTTTCTCACTGTACAGTCTGTACAGTGATGATGTGGAAGGGTGCAGAACCACACATGGTAGGTGACGTGGTAGAGTGTTGAGTTGGGATGGGATGACATGGAAAGATCATACAGGCTCGATGGCAGACAAGTGGATGAATCGGATTGTGACAAGTGCCATTTTTGTGGGAAAATGTTATGGTGCCTCGTTTCCGAGTCATGGGATACCGCGTGGTACCCCTCCAGTGGTTGGAAAGTGGTAAAATTTATATGACTCCAAAGGAGTTGAACTCGTGACCTCCTGGCAAGGTAAATATTTGGCAGGGCCAGGCTACCAGCCCGCCCATGGTGTTACTTAACCGTTATGGTCTGTTTTAAATATTTGAATTTCAACTATCGTATGGTTGGAATATTAAAGGGTTGGGGCTAGGCCCCATTCTATGGTCCACATTGCATTCCATATGACCTTTTCATTAGCCTTTGGCATGCATAAGTTTTTTGAATGGATTTTAAACCCCGGTCACCACACTGTTTCATATCACTCTGCCATGCGACCACAATTTTAGCATGAGGTTGATACCTGGTGCTTAGCCCAGAAGTTATTATCCCCCGATCACATTTGTTTTACCATATGACCATACACCAGGCACGAAGGAGCTATCCATTGGAGCACGCAACATATAGGTCGTTGGCCACACACGACCATACGACTGAGTTATCCATCGGAAAAAGGGGCCAGTGCACTAACTATCTTACAATTTCGCCCATTTTGTAGGAACTATTGTGTGTGTTGGGTTTTGGTACGGAAAATACATAGAGGCCAAGTTAGTCTATCAATGGGTGAGTTTTAGCAAGTAGGTACATCAATCTTGAAGGGGAAAACTTCCAGGGGGTGAAAGTTTTTCATTTTTTGGCCAAACCAAGTGTCGAAAAAGCCCAGCTAGGGGTTTTTGGATGTTCTTAAGCCATTGGATCTATTTATTTTGTATTTTGAGAACTGCAAGATCACATTTTTAAGCATAATTAAAATGATCCAAGGGAAGTTGGACCAAGATATGTAGCCCAAGATATGGGTGAACTCCTTTATCATTTGTTGTGTTATGTGTTCATTATTGATGGTTTTTATATGTCTGATATGTTGCTCATGATTAAGTAAAAAATCATTGAACTTATGCGTTAGTAACTTGATCCAATTACCCAAACACATACCATTTACAAACCTGCAATTTAAAGGAAAACAAACCCATTTCATTTTTAGATTAGTTGGTATCAGAGAATAGGTTTTTGAAGGCTTGATTGTTTGCAAGTTTTTTGTTTTTCTGAAGCTTACAAGGTTGAAGCTCACAAGAGGAGAAGGTCAACTTGTAGAGACAAGTTCTTAACTATTAATAAGGAGAAATATCAAATCACCTCAAGCTTCAAGGAGATATTCACCAAGTATGGCCCATGAGGAGAGTCATGGAACTCTTCCTTC
Organism: Picea engelmannii; assembly: GCA_009831015.1. NCBI lineage: Eukaryota > Viridiplantae > Streptophyta > Pinopsida > Pinales > Pinaceae > Picea > Picea engelmannii. The sequence goes on from ML779262.1 coordinate 609,421, forward strand.
AGATGAGAAAAATTTCAGAAACACTTTCTATGATATGAATGAGATGGTCAAAGTTTTGTTTGAAGAAAGAAATGAAAGATTGCAAGGTGAAATATCCAACCCTCCAAAGGGAAATGGAGACAGTGGTGATAAAACTCCAAAGGGAAATAGAGGGAGTAGTGATTCTCCACCTCCTTCACCTCCATATTCCACCTCTTCCACCATTTCACAACCACCTCCAAATTCTCCAAAAGAACATGGTAAAACTCCTTTACAAACTCCTTTGCTAAAGCTTGATATTAAGTTTGAATTTCCTATGTACAATGGAGAGGTAAATGATGAGAAATTAGACAATTGGATTTGTCAGATTGAAGTGTATTGTAGGATACAAAGAATCACAATGATGAAACTAAGATTCAACTTTCTTATTTAAGATTGGACAATGCAGCAATCATTTGGCGGGAAGGAAAAACTCAAGAGGACATGAAGAAACATGGTAATTTTTTATCCTCTTGGAATGATTTTATTGTTGCAATTAAAAGACAATTTTATCCATTAGCATACATGCATAAAGCTATTACGGTTTGGCAAAACTTTAGGAAATCTAAAGGGAAAGATGTGCAAAGATTCACTCAATAATTTAGTAGAGAGCTTTGGTTTTGGGTATAGATTTGTATTCTCAAGAAAAATTACTCAAATACCTTGGATGTTTTCATAGCTACTTGAGTGTTACACATGATTTTGGTCACTCTGGTGATGTCTCTACAAGTGATGTATTCAGGCTCCCACAAGGAATTTTTGCCTGAGAAAAGTGATTGTTGTCTTCTTCCAAAAAACACATTTTTAAGATGAGTTCGCAGGCTGCCTATATTACAAGGTGCGAAAATCCTTCATTCTCCCAGGTAACCCAAACTTAGGGTGCGAATTGTTCGTAGTTTGCTCTATAGGTAGGGTGCGAACTTGTTTCAAAGCTTGGAAAAGAGAAGAGGTCACGAAGGTTCTAGAAGGGAATCTTCTAGAAAATGAGTTGGCATTCACATGGTTGGCATCCTACTGACTTCTCAGATTTAGTGGGATCATCTTCATCCATTTAACCATCTCTCCTTTTCCTATATATTGAAAGGTTTCTCATGAAAAAGGTTAAGCAAGATTGAATGAAGAATTGGTGAAAGAATTGTGTGAAGGAATCTACTTGGATAGAAGCTTGAAGACTCTATTTGGTCTATCAAGCTGTATTGGATCTTCTTCATGCAAGTGTAGAGAAAGTGTGTGTGTTGGAACCAAGGGTCATTGAAAGAAAGATTGCAACATCAAGGTAATATGGTTGTACCTTCTACTTTCATTCAATATAATACAACGACATGTCCCTTTCCCGTAAAATCACTTTTGTTTTATTGCATAACTCCTTGATCATATGCATAGGTTGACTTTGAATGTACTTTGTTGTCTTCACTTTTATTGGTTTGTGTTGTATTGGACCTGATTTCATAAGAGCATCAGAGAAAAGTGGGAACAACAGATACCTAAGGAAGCGATATAAAGGTATGTCAGTCATTCCTTCTTATTAGTAGATTCAATGACTACAACTTAGAGAAAGAGTCATGTCATGTCCTATTTTGTTCTAGATTTAGTTGGATATAGGGAGATTTGTTAGTGTCCGCACCTACCGATTTATCCGATAACAAAATTGGTGACTCTGCTAGGGATATAACCCATTTTGGTGGTTTTTTTGTTGGCCATTTTCTCTTGACCTACCCTTTTTCATTCCTAATCAATCTCTGAGTCTTGAAGAGACCCTTACAGACTCCCTGGATCAAGAAGTTCCCTCAAAAGTCCTGTCATTTTTCCAAAATTTGCTTGATTACAAACCTTCTCGCACTACACCTTTCTGTAGCCTATGAGAATAACTAAGGTTCACACCCTAGTGTTCAAATCAGTGCTAACTTTTCACAACTTGCCTATGTCTAGCTTGCGAGAATCCTTAATTCTCGCACTGTACCCCACTGTCAGATTGCGAACTCACTTGTAAAAAAATTGGATTAAGTCTTTTGTGTCTTCAGATGAATAGATTGGTTGGTGTGTCTAGAAAGAACTTCTCTGGCCAGTGATTGGATGTTTCTTGACTTCAAATCTAGTGAATGATTAGTTTTCTGAAATTGAAATCTCTACTTGATCATTTTTCTGAATTTTTACCTCTTGACCTTTTCTTAACAAGGGTATAATCTCTGATTCTCAAATCTAAGTGCTTGGTTGGTCGAGAACCTTTGATTGGATTAAAAGTTGAGATTAATTGTCCTTTTCAATTGCTTATTACTTGGAAAATTGTTACCCATGTTCATTTGAAGAGACTAGTCTTGTCGGTTTCTTACTTTTGTCTTCATTGAAAGATCGATTTGGGTGTTTGTTGTGTATTTATTTTTCGTTGGTTTCTTACTTTTTCTTAGTTCCATCCCTGTTGCTTGGTTTCTAATAAAAATTTAAGACATTTTTTCTTAAGCAACTTTTTATTCAAAAATATTGGAATTCAAGTATTGAAAGAGAACGAATAGGGAATTTGCATTGTTCATGATTGTTTGATATTACATTTCAGAGAAGATCATACATCATAGTTCACATTGTTCCAGAAAACTCCTCTTTCCCTCCTATAAATAGGATTCATCGAACAAAAAATTGTATCATTCATTCCTATTTACGCATTGTTGGGTCAGAGTCTCACACAACATCGGTTTCATTCCCATCTCCTTTTGAGTAACAACAACCTTTAATAATATTGCACAACTTTAAAATTCAACTAGTAACTTTTTCTAGGGCTCTTTTACACCAAGATTAGCTAGGCTAGAGATTTGGAATAGGCAGTGAGACACACTCTCCAAAGCACAAAACACACAATATTATCTTGTGATAAGGAGTGTCAAATTCCATTTGCAGCATTTTGTCCTGAGAATCCCTTCTCACATGAGGGTCAAACCTGAGGTCGCATTGAGATTGACAGAGTTACTCACCCTACTTTGTTGATATCAGTGTAGAGATTGAATGTATTACAGGGATCATTTGAAGGTATACCCACAATGATGAGTGGAAGCCTCTCAAGATGATTTTGGGCTAGATACCCTACCCTTGCGTGTGGATCGAACTGTCGACTATTCCCCTAGGCATTATTGTTGTTGGTGGTAACCTTAGTATCCTATATTCTTAGGGTTTTACAAAGGTGATTGTGAAGGGGTAAGTCTTCACGGCACCTGGAATCGACGTTGGCTAGACTCACGCGAGATCCTTAGAGGGTATAGCCACGATTGTGTGTGGGATCTTGCACCAGGGTGTAAGTCTATTAAGCAGGTCATCAACGTAACTTTTCCACCCTGGCCCCCATCCCCTTCTTGTCTCATTGTTGCGACATTGGATTTCATCACCAACTAGTGACTTCAGAATTAGAAGGTCTTGTTTGCTTGATTTTTCTAGCTATATTTTATTAGTGCATGTTTTTTGTTTACCCAAGTTGGCCATAGAATTTCTTTCATAAAATTCTAACTCGATCACAATTTACCCTCCATGTCATTCATGTAGAATGAAAGGCCTACCCCCAGAAAATATGGAAGGTTCTCAACCCTTTCCTACCAACTCATAGGAGGGCTCTCATCAACAGAGTAATGTCCAAGATGTTTCCACTCCACCAGTGGAAAGAACTGACTCTTTAGAATGGTTCCGAATTACCAATTCTCGAGAACACTTCTGAATTCCTCCTGATTCCAAGAGACATATTGTTCGAGTGAATTCTTTTGGAGATATAGTTGTTCAGTCTTTTGGATTACCATCTGGACCTTTCGTAGGACCTGAGGGTCAAGATCCATTTTGGACTACTGGAATTTTTAGAAGGGATATCTTTGGCTCAGGAGCAGGCGTTGATATCATTGTCACACCTGAGCTTCCCGAAACATCTGATCCAGATGTAATACCTTTTACTACTGCCTATTATTTTCTTGGTAGAGACGCTCTACCATCTAACCACATCTTGAATATCCCTCTACAAATGTTCCATTACACAATGGTCCCAGATACTACAAGTCCTCACACCGAGAATACAGCGGCTAGCCAAGCCCCCATTGGTACACTGCTTTTTCCCAGATTCACCCCAACACTTCCACTCAGATATCATGCATTGAATTCTTCTATTCCCGCTCCTACACAAATCTCATCCAGGACTCTTGGCATTTCCACTCCTTCTGGGCACCATCTCATTCCTGGTTTTATTCTGACACTTCCTCGACCCCCTTTCAGAGGACCTCTTCCATCCTCTGTCAGAGGCACCGACCCTAGTGGCACCATCTTGTATTTCACACCTAATTACCAGATTCCTGTTGGTGGACAATTTCACCAAGGAGGCCAAACCCAATCCCATTTTGCAGGAAAAATCCCAAGTGGGATGCAACCCCCTATTGGAGGGCAACCCCCACCGACCCCACCCTATGGACAAAACATACCTCCATCCCAGGCCCAGTATTTGAATTATATTATGGTTGGTTGTGGAGCCTGATTATCTTCCTGATTCAGAGGTCCTTGCTTTCAACCGTGTTTATACCCCATGAAGTATTTACACCCCAGAAGTATGTACACTCTTCCACGCGGGGGAGTGCAGAGGGGGGGTACCCCCTCTACGGG
>ML779262.1:618131-632804 GCA_009831015.1 Picea engelmannii
TGTACTGTGACAGTCAGAGTGTCATTCACCTTGCAAATAACTCAGCCTTCCATTCGAAGACTAAGCATATACAGTTGAGGTACCACTTCATACGATCTGCCTTAGAAGATGGACAATTGAAGATGGAAAAGATACACACTAGCCAGAATCCTGCAGACATGTTAACAAAGGGAGTAACCAGGGAGAAACTGAGTTCATGCTTAGTTTTAGTTGGTCTTCAAGAATGAAGATGAAGATGAGAAATTTTCCAGGTCCAAGAAGGTTCAGAGTCCAGCATATACAGCAGTGGTGGATTTGTTGAGATCAATCTCCAAGTGGGAGATTTATGGTTGTGGAGCCTGATTATCTTCCTGATTCAGAGGTCCTTGCTTTCAGCCGTGTTTATACCCCATGAAGTATTTACACCCCAGAAGTATGTACACTCTTCCATGCGGGGTAGTGCAAAGGGGGTTCGGGGGCGAATCCCCCGAAGCAAAAATTGCCTTATAAAAGTATATTGTAATTTCATTGTAAATCTGGACCATTCATTATAAGGTCGCAGATCTAACGATAGAGATTATGTTAGGGTTTTTTCCCTAGAAGACAACCCTATTTTATGAGGGAAATGTATCGCGGCTATGATTGATGGTGAATATTGTATTCTGAGAGAGGAGACTATGAGAGAAAGAAGAGGAAGTTACAACGGGTTTTGTTGTAGGTTGTATCCCTTCATTTGCTGGATAATAATAAAGGAAGGACCTGGCAATTTCTCTGGTGGATGTAGCCCACACTGGGTGAACCACGTAAATCAGTGTCTCTCTTGTATTGTGTGTCTTATGTGTTTTGTTTCTGCATTTGTTTTATTTTATTGCTCCGCGGTCCTGTTTTTCTAACACTTATTCAACATAATCCTCACTTGACTAGGGGGAAATAGCCTCAAGCTAGCTCCGTCATACCCCCTAGTATAGGCCAACCATATCCAGGCACGTCTAATCCTATTTGGGGCTCAAATGCTCAACCCCACACCCCTGTTCAAGGGTACAACCCTATGAATTACTTGCCTCCACACCAACAACCGAATCGGCCCAAATCTTCGCATTATATGCAAACTTCTTATGGTCCCACTGGTCTATCAACGAGACTCCCTCCCCAAAGTCACCAGTACCCACATGTGAATAGACAATTACCCTTCTTATCCACCCTGGACCTTCCTGATATGTCGAGGATTTTAAATGATCTGATCTGTCACTCTCCTCAATGGCCCACCATACCATCCAAACTACCATCCGACATCCCTAAATTCGATGGTAAGCTGGGAGAGGACACGAAAAATCATGTAATGACTTTTCACCTTTGGTCCTCATCCAACTCCTTGATGGATGACACTATTCGTTTACTTCTTTTTCAGCGAACCCTCAAAGGTTCCGTCGCGAAGTGGTATATAGAGTTACCATGAGGCATCTTCACCAACTTCAACACCCTCGCTATGTCTTTCCTCACCCACTACCAGTTACAAATCCACTACGAAATAGGAATCGAGATTTTGATTTCTTTCAAACAAACCAAAGCCACTCATATCTCTGATCACATTCATGAGTGGCGATGGAGACGATGTCTCATCAAACTCGAACTTCCTGATCAGTTGCTGGTAGAGTGGTTCATAAAATCATTCGTGACATCACCATGGGTGGAGTTATCATAGAAGAATAGGAAATTAGTCATGCTCAATACCTTGACCTCGTTTACTCACAAACAGGTACTCTTTACGACTTCCTCCCTGACGCACCTCATCCTTCTACTTCCGCTAGTTCAACTACTCTTGCTGCTTCTCATGTAGTTGACGGTGTGATTGGCACTTTCCATGCCCAACCTCATTACATACAAGCCTCTAGCAACAACTCGGAACCCATTTCTTCTAATGTTCAAAATTCTCCATCTCTTACCCCTCCCACTGAAAATACTTCTGAGGTAAACTCTGTTCAATCTACCCCCGTCGACAAAAATAAATCCAAAAAAGGAAAGGGTAAGAAAAAGGAGGATAAAAATTATCCACAATTTGAGAAAACCAAAACACCACCTATTGACGATAGGGATAAGCGCAAACCCCGATACCCTTTTCTTATATGTGGTGATGATCACTACACTAAGGATTGTCCACGACGAGCCAAGGTTACTAAGTTCCTTCAAGGGACCACGAAAGCCCCCACTCTGGCCGTATTGTCACAACCCTTCCCTTCTCAACAACAGGCCTAATTGGTCATTCATGACCAACCTTACCCCTCCAATACATCCTATGTCTTGTGTATAGGTGATTCAAAGAAGAATGACATCGCACTTACCACTTGAGCCAAAGATTATTCTACCTCCAAAGAGAAGGTTGATGCAATACCTCCTTTGTTGGTCCAACCATCTCCCACAACTCCACCTACCAACGATCCTCTTCATATCGAATGATCGAGCCTAGATACAATCCTTCGCCCTCCCCCAAAGGGTGTTGTTCGAAAATTGACTTTCAATCCCCATGCACGTGCTGCCTAGAACTACAATATTGTCGAAGATCTAGCCCAAGCATTGTCCACGATGTCAGTCCACGAAGTCCTTCAGAGTTGTCCTATACAATAGAAGGCATTGTTGAAATCTATTGGTGGAATTGACCCTACAGATACAAATTTAATAATTTTTGACTTGGAGGATCACATTCCAAGGTTACCCCCTCAACTCGCATTCCAAATACAAGTTATTGTCTACGACAAAAACATTTGTAGAACAATTATTGATGAGGGTGCCTCGACGTGTGTCAAGTCTATTACTTGCTGGAAAGCCATCGACTCTCCTCCTTTGACTGAATCCCACAACATGCTCAAAGCCTTCAATGGCTCTAGTTTTAAGCCTTACGGTGTCCTCCCTTCGTTTCCTATTACGTTAGAATGAAAAATGGTTAACTTTGAAGTGGAGGTCTTTGATGCTCCTCTCAATTACAACCTTCTACTTGGCCATAGCTGGATCAATTCCATGCATGCAGTTGTGTCCACTCTTTTCTGTGTCATGTGTTTCCCACATCAAGGAAAAGTAGTTACTGTAGACCAATTGGCCTTCTTTCACTCTAATACATGTACCGGCAATGTACCTTTCATTGCAAAACCCCCCCCCTGGATATGAGAACGTTGGTGTGGGTCTTCTTAAAGATTCCTCTTTGATGGGTAATTTTCCCATTCCACCACCTGATGTTCCACATCCATTTGTCGCCTCGATCAACATGATCTCCACCTCTGTCCACGGAACCCCTGTATCTTATGACCTGTGGATGGTACCCGACCTCGATGACCATCTTCATTATGGCAACATAATTCCTTTGAGTTCAACTGAATCCCCTTATCAAGCCATTCAATCGACAACCCCTTCTTCCCCCTCTCTTGGTGCTTCATCTTTAGATCCATTTCACATCATTTTTCCTACAGACGAGATGATTATGTCTGTTATGTCTGTGGAAGATACCCCTTGGGACGATGGACATCATTGTTCCATCCTCTTCCTAGAACAACGCACCATCGAGGGTTACCAATGACTCTCGACCCCATTCACCGTTGTCATCATTTCTACCATTCCCGAGTCTACACATGATATGTTCTATGAAGGGAAATTAAGTAATATCTCACCCACCATCCCCCTCGACATATGAATCAAACCTGGAGTTGTCGAAAATGTGCATATTGGAGCTTCGTGTTCCCATGACAAAGTTGTCACCTACAAGTCTCTTTTCCAAGAATTTTGTGATGTCTTTGCATGGAGCTATGAATAAATGTCGGGGATTGACCCCAACATTGTGGTACATGAGATTAAGACATACCCGGGTGCTAAACCCTTCTGGCAACGACTTCTTCCGGTCCACCCACATAAAACAGTTGTTATCAAACTTGAAGTTGAGAAACTTCTCAAAGATGACTTTATTTACCCTGTGGCTCTAACTTACTGGGTTTCCAATCTTGTTTCGATTAACAAGAAACAAGGCACAATCCATGTGTGCGTTGATTATAGGGACATTAACAAAACTTGTTCTAAAGATAACTTTCCTACCCCCTTCGTTGACCAGATCATCGACGATTGTGCCGAAAGTGAAATCTTCTCTCTGATGGATGGTTTCTTCGGATATAATCAAATCAATATCGTACCTGCAGACCAACACAAGACCTCTTTTATTTGTTCTTTGGGCACTTTCGCCTATTGAAAAATTCCATTCGGTTTAAAGAATGTCGGTGCAACTTTTCAACGTGCTATGTCTTACACCTTTCATGATATAAATCACATCGTGCAACCATATCTCAATGACTTACCCATTCATTCCATGCATCGTGTAGATCATCCAATACACCTCTGCACCATTTTCCTTCGATGTCGGTTTTACCACATACGCTTGAGTCCCCACAAATGTGTTTTTTTGCATTGAATCCAACTGACTTCTGGGATTTATTGTTTCACATCAAGGGATCAGGGTAGATCCTTTGAAGGTCTAGGCGATTCTCAATCTCCTCCTCCTTCCTCACTTCGCCAGTTACAAAGTTTGCAAGGGAAGGAAAACTTTCTCTATTGTTTCATCCCAAACTATGCTAAGCTAACTCTTAGATTTACGCGATTGCTCAAGAAAGGTTCTAAGTTCGTATGGGATACCAATTCCAACAAAGATTTTGAAGCTTTGAAACTGTCTTTGAAACGTACCCCACCTGATTACAGTCGAGATTATTTCCCTTACCTCCCAGCCTCGGACTATACCATTGCTATGGTTCTCGTCCAGGAGGATGATTCTCATGATGAACATGTCATCTATTACTTGATTCAGAGTCTCACAGCTATCGAAACCAAGTATTTACATGTTGAAAAACTGGCCTTGGCAGCCGTCGAAGTTGTTCAACATTTCTGGCACTATATCCTTTCTCGCAAGACTACGATAATTTCTAATTGTAACCCTATGAAGCACATTCTTACATGCCAAATGCTAAGGGGCAAATACTCCAAATGGATTGTAATACTCCAAGAGTTTGACTTAGAATTCGAACACGCTAAATCCAAGAAATGCTTGGCGTTTGCAGAGTTGATATCTGACCGTCCCTGCTCTGAGACAAAAAATGTAGCAGCAGATTCATTACCTGATGAATCCCTTTTCCTGATTGATTCTGATGACTGTTGGTACGAAGATATCATCATATATCTCTAGACCCATACTTTTTGGCCCAATTTTTCTAGCACTGACTGTCATCGAATACACTACCAAGCTCGTCAGTATATTATCCTCAGTGATACTCTTTATCTTCATGGGATTGACTCCGTTTTTTGATGCTGCCTCACATTTGACAAAGCCAAGAAATCCCTCAATGAATGGCATTCTGGAGCCTGTGGTGGTCACATGTCTAGGTATGCTACTGCCCAAAAGATCTTACAAGCGAGGTATTTATGGCCTTCTTTATTCAACGATTGTATAATTTTTGTCCAAAAATGCCACGCTTGCTAAACCTACAACAATAAAATACGATCACACCCTGCTCCTCTACACCCTATGGTCTCTATTGGTCCTTTTTTGAAATGGGGTATAGATTTCATGACATGTCACCCTCACTCGGCCGGGGGGCATGGATACATTATTATAGCCATAGATTATTTTACAAAATGGGCCGAGGCGATGCCAACATTCGACAATACTGGAAGAACTGCAACATTATTTATATTCAATCACATCATTACTTGGTTTGGTGTTCCTCAAGCTATCGTTACTGACCACGGTATCCACTTTAAAAACTTCATGATGTTTGAACTCAATGAAAATTTGGGTCTTCTCCATGACAACTCAACACCTTGTTACCCACATGCCAACGACCAAGTTGAAGTAATAAAAAAAATCCTCATTACCATGCTTCGACGAATGATAGGGATTCACAAAATGAGTTGGCACACGATGTTGTTTTCTACATTATGGGCTTACCAGACATCTTTTAAGTCTGCTACCAGGTTTACACCATTCCAATTAGTCTATGGTCTAGAATCCATCTTGCCGATTGAATGTGAAATACCCTCCCTAAAACTAGCCGTCAAACTTCCCCCAAACACTTATGCCGAAGAAGAATGTCTATTGTATCTCATGCAATTAGACGAAACCCATAGTGACGCCACCCTAGTTATAGAAGCCCGGAAGAAACACGTCAAAGCCCAATACGAAAAACATGTCAAGCCACATGTTTTCTCTGAAGGTGATTTGGTTCTCCTTTACGAACAAGATCGGGATATGCTAGGAGCCAAAAAATTTCAAGCTATGTGGCCAGGTCTTTATATCGTCAGATGAGTTTTGGAGAAAGGAACTTACGATTTAGTGGACTATGATGGTATCCCTTCGAGTGAACCCAGAAATGGGTTGTACTTAAAGAAGTACTATGCTTAATACCACCTGTGCATGAGTTCTTGTATTTTATTGTATCATACTTTTTATTACTTTAGTATGCTTTTTTGTTATTTGGTCTCTTCCCTTGACCGCTTATCTTGCGTTGTACTTGGTTTCAAGATGTCAGAGTCTTCACCACCCCACATTGGCTTTGTTGATGGCGCTAGCCATAGTACTCAGAACCTCGCTTCTGCTGCATGGGAAATTTATGCCCCTACAAATGAACTTATTAGTCTACGAGGTGTGTGCCTCAATCGTGCGACCAATAATATTGCAGAATATAGTGTCGTCATCAAATTGTTGATTGATTCTATTTCTCTTGATATCCGCCATCTGGTTATATGACTCGATTCACAGCTAGTAGTACTATAGTTAAGTAATGTTTATGCTATCCGAAGTCCTACTTTATTATGGGTATATTTATGAATTTTCCTCTTGGAACGTTATTTTGATTATATCGAATATGAACACATTCCTAGATGTCTAAATACATTGACTGATGTACTAGCTAACTATGTGTTAGACATAAATTTGGGACATTTATAAAGCAATCACACATCACATGTATAACACAACACAAAATAAGCCCGTAGAAGCCATATTTATGTATATAACGATCAAAAGTTTTTACAAAAAGTTTCTGTCCAAGTATCAAAATCTCAAAATATGAAGGCTATAGCTTCTACAAAGTAGCATCATGGATGACGCTCACGATAACACACAACTACTCTGGCTACCCTACGGAGCAATCGACTGAGAGACTCGAACACACCCACAATATGACACTGGTAACATCTTGGAATCTCCCCAATAGCAATGTCCAAGACATCTGCGGTCAACCCCTCCAAGTTCTGTTCCACTGCCTCATAGTCTTTGGCATCCCATCTTGCCACTGGAGCTGCTTCTCCTCATAGATGAATAAGAGACGTTCCTGGAGGTCGATACGGCCCCAAATCCGTGTCTTCAAAAAGAAATTTTTGGATTAGTTCTTGGATAAACATAAAAACATTTCATATGATAAAATTTTCAAAAAACATTTAAAAAGAACAAAATGTGTACTTCTTACCTAAGTCACCCCACTAAGCATCCTCAGGCAGGGCCAAATCTAGATTCCCTCGAAAATCCAAACCAACATATGCATAGTCATCGATCATCAGCATTTGGGGCCTCAACCAGTCAAAAAATGAATCATTATGCTTGATTATAGGCCCTGCTACGTGTTGAGCCATGAGGTTGCACCACCTCATCATCCTCGGATCCTGTGGGGCTAGTAAACCACAATCAACCTGTAGTCGCAGTAGTGGGACCCTCTCGAGGAAGAATGACACCAAAAGTGACCCATACCCAAACTAGTTCAAGTCACCCTTTCTGCACTTCGTCAATTGTCACTTCATACTGTGGAGAACTGTATCTGACCAATTGAATACCCAAGGCTCAGGGCACTCTCTGGCATATTGTAAATAGCTCTGGAGAGCCATGTGCGAAGATACGCTTCCAACCATGCGTGCAATAGTAAACAAGATGGTCCATAGGGTCACATCTTGGACCCCCCAAATGGAAACCTTACCCTTGCTTCTCTCTTCCTTGGGAACACAATATTGACGTCAATACTTACTCATAGGGAGTCTGCCGCCTCTACCTCCGGTCAAAGTAGCATGGTATCCATGTCATGACAACCCCGTTAGAAAATAGATATCCTCGATATCTAGGGTCATCGTATGGACTCCCACATGAAATAACTATTGGTCCATGTCCCACATGTGGACCAGGTATTCCAACAACCTGAGTTAGGATCTCATGCTCGAAATCCTGAAAAATTTCAATATCCCACAGTCCCGGAGGGTAGCGACTGTACAACGGTCATTCCCGAAAATGGCATCATCCTCCTCATGTTCTCTTTCTCTCCATTCCAGCATTGTGATGGTAACACTTGCAAAATATCCATGAGAGGGAAGTCAACAACATGTTTTAAACTCTTGCATAATTTTTATTGAGCAAAACCTCACTTTAAAATCCATTTTTCGGCCCCTGCAGGTGGACCTTTTTCACAGTGTGAGATTCTTGCAGGTGCCCTGAATGCCACCTACGATAATATTAGATTCTCCCAGGTCCCGCATGGCCCACCTGCAAGAATTCTTGGGTGCATGTTGTGACCCTAAAATGGACTCAAAACCCCAAAAATTGCCAATGAAAACCAAAAATAAACCATGGAAAAGTTAGAGAATCAAGAGATTACCGTGTTGGCTGAAATGGTTCGCCGAATGATCGCTTGTACCTCCCGCAATCGAGCAAAGAAATTTGGTGGAAAATGAGGTATGTTGGACAAGTTTTTGGGCAAACTAACAATGAAATGGTAAAAAGTCCTTTTCACCCATATTTATTCACTTTTTACTATTTTTTATTGATTTTTTATATTATTTTCATTGCTTTGTTTATAAAACCTAACACCCTAATAGCCTTGTGAGTATGGTTTTTCGCAGATATAGCAACTTCGAAGTCCGAACAAGGGGGTACGGGTGTTTTTTCTTTTTGTTGCATGTACGACTACTTTTTTAGGGTGTTTTAGAAAAAACCTTGAGCTCAGTCTTTGTTCATTCTCGCACTCGACAATATATGAGAACGTAACCAAGTATATTTTTTCTCATCTTTTCATACTCGTCATGGTAACACGAAAATGAAAAACCTAAAGGAGTATCCTTTAAGCTCTTTTCATGCTCCATAAAAATGAAAATATTGTCGAGCGATCTTGTTCTTTTCACACTTGTTAAAGTATTTGAAGAAAATGTTCGACAGACAATAGTTTATCACTTTTTCGGTCTCGTCGAACTCTTTTACGAAAAAGGAAATGGGGGAGTTCTCTTTATGTGTTTTTTAGACTCCCAAAACATGAAAAACCCCCGAGTTTTCTATCCTTGGACTCGTTAAACAAACATAAAAAAACCCGCAATGGGACCAAACCACTCCTTTCTAGGGTTCATTAAATATACTCTGAGGAACTCATCTAAAGGATGAGCTTACATCAACAAGCATATGTTATCCTACTTAAGCTTGTGTAAAAATAAAGAGGTACTCGCCATAAATGGTGGGGGAAATTTTGGGAAAGGGATGTGTTTTCATATTCATATTAATGGCAGTAAGCATCGCTCTTGAACATGACACCCCCTATTCGTCATTTGAATCTGGGTTGGGAAATCCATTTGTCTCTCGTTCGACTTGTTACAAGGTCATATATTGGGTCATCTTTGACTCAGTGCTTCCAAGTCCTTGGTCGTGTCATTTATATGTTCAAGAGAAGTTCACACGAGCCCTCTATTGAGTCATCCATCTGTAGTTGTCCATTTTTATGTTGGCCTTCCCTGTGTCCGTTTCAACCTGTATTCATAATTTGTTTCACCCTCAAAATATGTTACTTATTTCGTTTCATTGATGAGGGTTACATCAAGGCCCTCCGGTGACGAGTCTTGTTCTGTCGACTCCAACTCATTATCCAAAAATGAGACATAGAAATCATTTAGTACCTTGGAACCTGCATGCCTTAATGGCAGCTCTCTTTGCTTTTGACAAGGGTTTCACATCATTGATCCCTGATCGAGAGATTCTGTCGAGTTCTTGACTTCAGCTCATGAATTCGCATTCATTCAGATTATACTTTGGTACCTTGGGATTCATTGACATCAATGGTGATTTCACTCACACTTGTTAATGGTTTTCATCAATGACCGGTAATCAAGTGGTTTCTACCATGTTCGACTTCAGCACATGTCATCACATGGCTAGATTCGTAATTTCAGGTGACGGGATTGAAGACCCTGGGTCTCATCTTTTTGATCCAGGCTGTGATGGAGTATGTATTATTTGTATCAGCACATAGATCCACTTTGTATTTCATGTGTCTATGTCATCTTAATTCAAGTCTTTTCGCATAGATCCACAGTGTACTCCTGGTGGCTATGTAACATTTTGACGACATGGATCCACGGTGTATGATTGGTGGCCATGACCTACATTTATAATTCCATTCATTTGTGATCTAAGCATGGGAATGCCTACCTTAGACCTGGTATTATATTCTGCAAATGCTTGGTTGTTTACAGGTTTCCGATTAGGTGTGCTCTTTTTTTCTAACACACACACACATTTTACAAAGTATTTCAGATGTCACAAGTTCTGGCCTCATACTTTGGGGGGCATTCTATTACACATGATTTTGGTCACTCTGGTGATGTCTCTACAAGTGATGTATTTAGGCTCCCACAAGGACTTTTTGCCTGAGAAAAGTGACTGTTGTCTTCTTCCAAAAAACACATTTTTAAGATCAGTTCACAGGCTGCCTATATTACAGGGTGCGAAAATCCTTCATTCTCGCAGGTAACCCAAGCTTAGGGTGTGAACTATTCACAGTTTGGTCTATAGGTAGGGTACAAACCTGTTTCAAATCTTGGAAATGAGAAGAGGTCATGAAGGTTCTAGAAGGGAATCTTCTAGAAAATGAGTTGGCATTCGCATGGTTGGCATCCTACTGACTTCTCAGATTTAGTGGGATCATCCTCATCCATTTAACCATCTCTCCTTCTCCTATATATTGAAAGGTTTCTCATGAAAAAGGTTAAACAAGATTGAATGAAGAATTGGTGAAAGAATTGTGTGAAGGAATCTGCTTGGAGAGAAGCTTGAAGACTCTATTTGGTCTATCAAGTTGTATTGGAGCTTATTCATGCAAGTGTAGAAAAAGTGTGTGTGTTGGAACCAAGGGTCACTAAAAGGAAGCTTGCGACATCAAGGCGATCTAGTTGTATCTTCTACTTTCATTCAATATAATACAACGACATGTCCCTTTCCCATAAAATCACTCTTGTTTTATTGCATAACTCCTTGATCATATGCATAGGTTGACATTGAATGTACTTTCTTGTCTTCACTTTGGTTGGTTTGTGCTGTCTTGGACCTGATTTCACAAGAGCACCAGAGAAAAGTGGGAACAACAAAGACCTAAGGAAGCTATATAAAGGTATGTCACTCATTCCTTCTTATTAGTATATTTAATGACTATAACTTAGGGAAAGAGTCGTGTCATGTCCTGTTTTGTTCTAGATCTAGGTGGATCTAGGGATATCTGTTAGTGTCTGCACCTACCAGTTTATCCGATAACATTGAGACATAAAATACTTATGTTTAACCTTTCAAATCTAGATGAAGTTTGTGTACAAGAAAATCATTTAAGGGTAAGAGGAAGGAATGAACCTCAAGAGGGAAGAAAGAAGCCTTTTTCTAATCGAGACAAGGGAAAGAGGAAGTTTGAAGGAAATGGAAATAAAAATGGGTATAAAGACAACTAAAAACAAATACCTATGAAACAAGAAGATAATCGGGCTCCACAACTAATAGTATTTATGTGCATGGTTGATGTACATGGTTGATTTGCATTGTTGGAATATTGTATGGTATACAGTATAGGTACATGGTTAATGGTACAGGTTGATGTATGGTATAGGTTTGGTACATGATCGATGCACTTGTTATTATATATGGTTGATGCACTTGTTTTGGTACATAGTTGATGCACTTGTTATGGTCCATGGTTGATGCACTTGATGGTATAGGTTGTGGTACAGGTTGATGCACGGTACAAGATGGTACATGGTTGAGACACATATCTTGTGACAGTATGTGGTGATGTTGGATCATGCCTGGTTGAGGCATGTATTTGTTAGAAATATAGTTGAGAGATGTATTTTATATATGATCCTTTCTCCATGTGAAAGGATCTGGTTGAGTATCAATGACATTCACAGTGACAGTGATAGTATCAATGACAGTGGCAATGACAATGAAAATATTGGTGACCTTGGTAGTGATAGTGACAGTAACAATGGTAGTGACAAATATAGATGTAGTGATAGAGTTGTAATAGATTTTCTCCAAGTGGCAGAGTCCATGATAATTGGTCTACATTTATATTTTAAGGTGGTATGATGGGAAAAGAGAAGGGGGTTGTATCATCCTTCTGGTTGGAGATGGTGTTGGCAATTTCAGTTAACAGAAAGAAAATCAGCGTATACTTGTCATTGATGGCAAGTACAGTTGTGGTTGCTGATGGAAAGTACAATTGTCGTTGCAGTGATGACAATAACAATGAATAGCCGTGTAACCATAATCGGGAGGAGAAGAGTCAGTGACCGTAGGATCCCATTCAAATTTCCTGAAAGAACGAGGGTCGTCGAATCTGTAGAAGTTGCGAGAGAGATAAGCCATCGGAGAATCGGGGATCGAGACTTTGAAATGTCCAGTTCACTCTACAACGAAAACCCCGAAATCGCGATATGCGATTTCGCGATTTGATCGCAGTCGTTAAATCAAGCAGGGATCTGGACCGTTCATTCGTATGGACGCGTGGCAGCCAAGAGGATTCATCGGAGATTCGGGGATCGGGATTTCATAATGAAAAGAGCACAATGCAACGAAAACCCTGATTTCGCGATATGCGAAATCCTGACTGAATCTGAACTGTCAGATCAACATGTGATCTAGACCATTGATCCAACTCACGTCGGTAGACCACATCACCCAGGGACATGTGGCACAATCAGAGAATGACAGGTGTCAGGTAGATCTAACACTTCAGGCTCATGCAATTCATGAATCAGAGTGACATGTGGCAGGATCTAACACGTGTCAAACCACGTGTGACGTCAGCAGAGGCATCGGTGATCGGGACTTTGATATGTCAAGAACACACTGCAATAGAAACTGCGAAATCACGATATGCGATTTTGCGATGTAATCTGATCCGTTGAGCTAGAAGTGATCTGGACCATTGAATCTCTGCATGGAGTATTGGGGATCGGGAATCGGCACTTTGCAATGTCAAAATCTCTTGACATCAAGAACTCTGAAATCGCGAAATGCGATTTCACGATTTAATCACAGCCGTTGAATCCAGAATGAATCTGAACCGTAGATCCTAGCCTTGGTCGGAGTTTCGGGGATTGGGTTTTGGTATTGACAAGAACCTTGAACATCAGACATCACGAAATCACGATACGCGATTTCCCGATAAGACATATAGGTTGTGGGCCACCCAGGAGTCAATGCAGGACAGGTGTAAGGAGTACAGAGGAAGTCGGGAATCGGAATATTGCAAGTCCAGGGGGTGTATGCACATTATCATTATAAACCCTGAAATCCCGACGAAAGGTCATGGGTAAGGGTCACGTGGACCAGGGCTCATCCAGGAGGGCTGAAGCGCATCGCGAATTGGGAAAACGTGAATCCCATGGACATAAACATTATGTCATCATAAGTGTCGAAACTTTGATGGAGTGATAAGACCAAGGTCACACGGAGACAAGTCATATGGACCATGTTCTAGCCAGGAGGGCTAGCACACATTTTCGAGAGCTATGGTGGTGGTCACGTGATAGCTGGTCACATGGACCATTGTGTAGCCAGAAGGGGATAAAGATCGGGAAAGGAGCACATCGGGGATCGGAGAATTGGGGGTTCCGAGTACATGTGCATCTCGACACTGTGAATGCCGAAATCGTGATGAGTGAAATCCCGATTTGATCTGAACCGTTGGATCAAATATTGATCGGAGGGTCACTGTTCTCTCTCACAGTTAACGACTGAATATGATTTATATTAGTGAAACGGACTCATTATGAAGAATTAGTTAACATTTCAGATGACGATTCAGTTGCTGAGACAGTTGTCGTTGCTCTTGCCGAAGGAGATGGGAAGTGGAACCATCATAGAAGAATGTATAAAAGAAAATGAGTGACATTGTATGTGGTTGATGACTCTGCGTGAAAAAGAATGAAATAGTAAGAAAAGGTGAAAGGAGAAGGAGTTAAGGATGAAGTCTGATTGATACACAGAATGAAATAAATTGATATGAGGATTGGAGAAAAGGACAGACATAGCAGATGAAATATAGAGAAGAAGAACAGAACAAGTTGAAGAAGAGTAGAATGGCAAAAACAAGAAGCTGTAGCAGAACAGAACAATAGAGCAGAGCTGAAGCAGAGTAGAACGATAGAGCAAGCGGCAGAAGACAAGATTTATAGAACAAAGTAAAATTGGTATGAACTGATTTATCTGTAAAGTTGAATCCTTATTTAATCATTAATATCTTAGGGAGGTTGGGAGGTGCTCGGGAGGACTGTTGTCCTCAGAAGTTCAAGTGGGTGCTTGAACACAGGAAGTTGTAGCTTCCATTTGGTTGCAGCCAGAGAAACTAGGGTGGCAGGGTGGTGCTAGGGAGAACAGAT
>ML779262.1:633056-673796 GCA_009831015.1 Picea engelmannii
CTTTACTCTTACTGTCCATATGCTGTATGTTGGTTGATGACACATGAAGAAATCTTAATAATTGTTTAAAAGGCATAAAATTGTTTAAGCTTATAAACAACTGATTCACCCCCCCCCTCTCAGTTGTTTTAGTATTTCCAACAGATGGTGAATTAGATAATTGGATCTTCCTTCAAGTTGGATCCTGAGAACTAGGTGGTTGTAGCCACCTTTCGGTTGGAGTTGGAGAACCTAGGGAGTTGTAGCCTCCTCCTAGTTGGAGCCAGAGAATCAGGAATTTGTAGATTCCTTCAGGTTGGAGCCTAAGAATAGGGGGTTGGAACCTCCTTCTAGTTGTATTTGAAGAATTGGGAAGTTGGTTCTTCCTATGAATGAATTCTTTATATATATAAGAAATGATTATGTGGTTTTCTTCCATTTGGGTTTCCAAGTAAATATCGGTGTACTGTGCTCATGATGTGATGTTGATGTGATGTTTCTTATGTTTTCATCCTTATGATATATTGATTGGATGCATTCATCAATGATACATTGATGATATATGTATAAACACTATTGGTAAAGATAAATAATATATACCGTTGTTAAAAGTGAAACAATTGCTCATTACTGATTCATCACCCATCTCAGTAATCTAACATGGTTTAGGGTATTTTCCTATGGTATCGGGAATTAATTATTTAATCAAGAAACATGTCCCTTCATGAAGGGTTATGAAAAATTATAAAAAGAGAGTTCCTTGAGAGAAAGTGTGTGTGTGAAAAATGGATTAGCAAAGATTGAATTGTGAAATCAGTTTCATGTCAACTTGGCATTTTCGCGATATTTTTTTTCTAGGAAGTTCTAGACCTTGAAATTTGGAAGAGATAGAGGAACACTATTGGTGTACAAGTGGTGCAACTTTGATATGCTATTTCTCTATACTTTCATATATATTCCTTGTGGAAGTTAGGGTTCTTGAATTCTCCTGAAATCAATTTCAAATAGATCCTATTCGAACTTTCACTATAGCTTATTTTTTGGGATCTTCAAGACCTTGAAACTTTGTAGATATAGAAGATAGATATTGTTGTACATGTGGTACAAATATTAGATGAATTTGAGCTACATGATATGAGATATTCCCATGTAAGTTAGGCTTCCTAAGTGATCCTGAAATTAGTTTCAAACAAGTAAGCTTAGGAATTTCAGTATACCTTACCTTTTGGGATGTTTCAGACCTTGAATCTTTGTATATTCAGAGAAAATATCTTGGTGTACAAGTGGCACAAATTGCAGATGTGGTTTCTATACACTTTAAGAGATATTCCCTATGGAATTTAAGGTTTCTGAATGCTCCTAAAATAAGTTTCAAACATGTCATATTGGAACTTTCACTATAAATTATTTTCTAGGATGTTCTAGACATTAAAATTTAGCAAAGACAGAGTTGAGATTTAGGTGTACATGTGGTAGAAGTTCTAGATGTTTCTTTGTTATACTTTATGCGATACTCTCTTTGGAAGTGAGGTTTTCTAAATTATCCCGAGATTTGTTTTGAACATGTCAGCTTGGCATTTTCACTATAACATATTTTATGGGACTCCTCATATTGTGAAAATGTAAGATAACATAGGATGCATGAAAAAGTATCTCATGTAAAAATTTATGAATCCATTTTGAAAATTTGGAGATGTGGCATGTTGTACAAGCTCATTCTTGGGAAGAGGACCAAAACAAAAAGCTTTGAGAAAGTTACTATTTGTAAATTCAATTTTTTGTTAGACCTAGTAAAGGAATAATTATTGAGTAGAACTAGTAAAGGAAGAAGCCATGAGTAGACCTATGAAGGTAGAAGCATGAAGAAGACCTGGTAAAGGTAGAAGTAGCAAAAAAAATCGGTGAAGGTTGGTGCATCTCACACAAATATATTTGTCTATCTTGCTTATTTATTTCTTATAGGTGGGGATTGGTGTCTCCGGTAGATTGGTGTTGATGAACATATGAAAGAGTAGGTTGGTGCCTACTTGGATTTGTACTACTGTGGATTGGTGTCTCTAGTAGGTTTATGCCTACAAATATTTTTAACATTAGGTTGCTGCCTACAAAGAATCATAAAGATATTTTTTGCGGTTTTCTCTGGAAATGGTTTTCACATAAATCTTTTGTTCTATGTTATACAATTAATATATATCATATGTGATTGTTTCCTTATGGTTGATTAATGTTTGAAAAATTAAAAAATTGTCTTATACTGATTCNGTTAAAAAATTGGTATCATGTCCAGTTTCTTTGGAAACAATCTAACCACTGGAAGATAGAAATCTGAAGCACACATGGAAATGGAAATTGATACTTTGGAAAATGGATACAAAGGTAAAAAAATGATGGAATTAGAAGAGAAACACACTAATAAAATATATGTGGAAGTAGATCTTGAAGAATAAATCATTTGTCCATTAAGAGAAATAAAGAAGCTTAAGAAAAATAATTTGAAACAAAAAGAGCAGCTGCAAAAATATGAAGAGGAGGAACGTGATGAAAAATTAAAATATCACATATCCTTGAAGAAACTAAGAAGACTATTATCGACCTAAATATTCAATTAGAAGTGGAAAAATGGATGGAAGAAGTCGTCAGAATCTATATGAAGGAAAAGGAAGGAAATTGCAAGAAACCAAAAGTTGAAATTGTTTCTTTAAGAAAGGAATTACAAAATTCAATTGCTCAGTTGAATAGAAGCTTGAAGTTTGAAAAGAGCACTAGAATATTAGATGATATATGTTAAGCCCTAAATAGTGACACTTTACCCCTTAATTAGGGAATATTACATTAGTAGTGTTATTTTATTTATGTTGGTTGGGTCTGTTAGTTGTAATTGTACCTCCTAGCCTCCTATATATACCAAGGAGACCTTTTCATTTGGAATGATCTAGTATTTGGAAATTTATGTGGTGTATAAGGAGGTTTCCCCCTCGACGAAGATTATTATATGAAATTATCTCTTTTTCAAGGCATTGAGTACTTATTCTAAGGTTTTTCTATGATATATTTCGTTCCTGACATTTTGTTTTAGAGCTCAAGGTCTTGGGGTTTCCCTACTACATCTGAGACACCTTGGAATTTTCATTATAATTATTTTTCTACAACGTTTTAAAAGGAACCCCTTGGAGGATAGATAATATACGGATCAAGGTACATGGGGTAAACATTTTAGCTCTTGAGGCCTTATACTTTCAGATATACAGCCTGTGTAAGATAGGGCTATGGAATCATCCTGAATTTAGTCATCTCAAAATTTTCACTATAAAATATTTTCTATAACATTTCAGACCCTGGAATCTTGAGGATATTCACAGAAATTAGCAAGGTATCGAGGATAAACATTTTTTCTTCTGGGTCATCCTGTGTTTTTATATACACCCTTTCCAAGATAGGGTATCTGACTAGTCATATTAACTAGTCTCAAACAGGTCTTCCGGGTAAAACACTGATATCTTCTTTAGTGTGTATCCAAATTAAGTGAGACTAGTTACATTGGAAAGTGGATAGTATGTAGTATTTCTGGTATAAGTTTCAAAATCAAATATTAGATATTGTGATATTGGAACTCTTTACAAGTACGCTCTCTTGGAAGGGACAAAAATCATAAAGGTGTGGGGAAGTTACTATAAATTCTACTTGGCATTTCCAATTTTGATCATAATTGTGGCATTGCAAAGAAGACGTATCAGAGAACTACAAAAAGAAATTTTCAGACCCAGCAGGGTTGAAATTTTGGAGAAACAACAAAAGAAAGATCGTCTAGTAGAAGCATCTCGAAGTCAAGGTTTAAAAGTGATACTTGGCCAACATGCCATCAAAAAGGAAAATTTTACACCAAATAAGCCTCTAGATAGTCCTACTTGGACTCTTGATGAAGGTGAAGAAATGTGATGGGACATAAATGATTTACAAAAGAAGACAATAATAAAATATCAACTACAAGGCATGATGGATTCAACTAAATCTCAGTTAGAGGTAACAATGGATACTAAGATCGATGGTTGAAAAAGGGATATCATGGAAGGATTGAAAAATTTCCTAATAGAGAGGCCACCTGAAAGTGAAAATGTATCCCACGAAATTCATGATGAGGACACAAAGAAGATGAATCAATACTCGAGAAAATTCAACCTTGGGTTGAAGACGAATCACTTTCCTAAGATCGATATGAGGAAGTTTGATGGAAAGGATCCAATCTCATGTATACTTCAGATGGAGCAATTCTTTGATCGACATGATGTGCCACATACACAAAAGGTACACATTTCTTTTTTATATTTAGAACCCAATCAATTTATGTGGTATCGATGGCTTTGTTCTTGCAAATCACTTGCCTCTTGGACAATTTTCACGAAAGAAATGATAGCACACTATGAGGATACAAGGAGAAATACCTTCTTTATCCAATTGATAAATCTCAAGAAATACGTTCTTTAATACATTGAAAAATTCTATGTTCATGACATGTTCCAGGTATGTCCCTTGGCTTTCAATCTCTAAGAATAGTTGACATGCCCTATCCTACAAAGGTTGAAGTTGTTGTGTCACTTCCATGAACTTTCTCTGGATCATATGAATGTTCTACTGCACGATGCGTTGTTCATGGGACCTCTTCATTTTCTCTATGGTTGGTAGGGCCTTTAGTTGTACCTATAACTTCTCGGCTTGGTACTTCACCTCTTGGAGCTATGACTCCAATTTATGCAATTTAGGGTCCTCAGATAGGTTCTCATGTATCTACGCACTTCTACTACTTAATTTCTTACATTATTCAGTGCGTTCCTTAATCCTTTCTACTGTACTTCGAGCATTCACTTCTTATTGGTCACATTCTTCTTGTGGAGTACTCGGTATAGTTGGAGCTCTAGTTCTACTACTCTTTGTTGCAGTTGTTGAATGACTTCAACAATCTTCACTACTTGGCATTTTATGGGTTCTTCTGCCTTCTATTTTAAGCCAGTCACAGAGTGAAATTCTTTGTTGAATGCTTCTTCGATCCCAATCTGCTTCGCGAGAAACTACTCCTTTTCTTTCTGGATTTTCACTCTATCTTCTTCAAATTTCACTAGGATGGAATCCTTCTCTTGCTATGCATCTCAACGCTTCTCTATGATTTCCTCCTGTTCTTTATGTAGGGCCCGTGTAACCTACGTTGCTTCTTCCTCTGCATTCCGAAGATGAACTTAAAATATGTCGACGATCTTACGAAGTTGAACTAATTCATCTCCTTCTTCTATTGTTCCTTCTAGAAGAGGTGTCATAGGTGCTGCACATCTAGAATTAAGTGATCGTTGCACTCCTCAGAGCTCGGTTTCAATTCTGTTCTACATTGTTTCTTGCTTGGCCTCCTTCTTTTCTGTGATCTCTTCTATATCTTCATTCAAATTCACGAGGAGAAAGCTGAAGTCATCTGGATTGAGCGTGGTCTTCATCTTGGTCACATTCACTTTTTATTTCTTCTTAATGAAAGACTTCAAAGGTGACCCTTTTATTTTCTTTAGAACGTCGACTTTGTCTTCTAGTTGTTGTTCAACTTCTTCTAGGTCTTCATCGTTACCTTCTTCATCTGGTGTGATGGAAGCTGTCCTTACAGAGCGACTATCCACATCTTGAACCTGTTCAGTTTTCTTCGTCTCCTTTGTCTTTTGCGTCTTCTGCATCTTACTGGGCCCAGGTGTGTCCTGCAGAGCTTCTGGGATGATGATATCTGAAATATCCATTAGATCTGCTGCAACGAGGAGGTCCATTCCTTGGTGATCTATTCAAGGTCTTCTTCTGTCAGTTTATAATAGGACTGTAGCTGTTCCTGGTGCTCATCAGCGTGTGGAGTTAGGTATATGAAGTGGTGGTCCACGCTGAACTTCATTAAGGGTCTGAATCTGTGGAGTGTGTTCGGAGTAATGAGAGGTGTGGCTTGTATCACAGTCTTCAACTGGATGTAGTATCTTTGAAAGAGGATATTCGCATTCCATTGCCTGTTCATATCTGTTGTGTACCATAATGTACTGAACTTTGCAGCCAATGGTTCAAACGGTAGGGTTTCAGGAAAAATGAAATCCTCCGGCATCTCCCATTCTATGAAGGTGATCAGGATGAGAAGCTAGCTGAAGTGGAACTCATATCCTTGGTCTTGTGCTTCTCTACAATCCAATTCGAGTTGATCTGCTAAGTACTTCGACCAGTTCATTTGGACTCCTTCTACGCATTTTTCTGCAATATCAACTACAAACCTAGATACTTGTGTTGGTCTATTCTTGCATACTAACTTTTCTACGATCATCTGATAGGAAAGGTGCACTACACCACTGTAAATAAAGGTTGCCCTGTAGCCTCGTGCACCATTTTCAACATTTCCATAGGCCTCTGTAATCTTCTGTGAAAGAGCATGATTCGTGGTCTTTCCAAGGTAATAGTCTTTTGGTTCACGACCCTGCATGCTCAGCCTGATGATCTGATTGATCAGTGTCAGATCAATCGTTATACACCGGTTCAACCAGAGATATCCTCCATGGTAGCTCGCCAGTAGAAATTTTATGCAAGTGTTCACCTCTTGGTGCTTGCCAAAGTGTGGAATATTCATTACATTAAGTAAGGTGGACTTCACGAGCTTCATCGTCCATTGCTAAGGGACGATTTTGGAATTCTTCCCCTTTGTCATCATCAGATACTTGTGTGGGGCAAGCATACTGTAGGATTTCCGGTCACCAAGGTTGAAGTTGCAAAACTTCAATGCTGCAAGCTTGGTCTGCTCAGTCTGAACTACGCACACTTCCTTCAATAGGTATACAGTGATCATAGGATAGTCGTAATCTTGGGGCACACTGTCATGGTTGATTTCACCTTTCAGAGGAGGTATGTAAGAGGGAAAGATTCTCAGGATCAGTTTGGCATTCATGATGTCATCTCTATGTTTAGTACATTTTTTGGCGGTCTGTCGGGATGGTCATGCTCGAGCAGTGGATGGAGAAACTGCTACTCCTCGTGACGATGAGGCTTGGACTATGGTGGAAATTCCTCTTTCCAACCTAACTCTTTCAGTTCTTAAGCTAGTGAGTACTTCTCTCAACGATTCTTCTACTGCGCTAAGCTCATCAGACATGTAAGCTCATGATCGCTTTCTCAGGTTGTCAATGGGATGAAGGTATTGTAATCAAGTAGAGAGCAAGGCAGGGTAGTCACTATTCTACAATGCGGGATTCTGTGAGCTCATGTTGTCAATTGGAAAAAGTGTCTTCCGAGCATGGTGTGATGGAATAAGTAAGTAAAGTCATAACGGACTTCTTGCAATGGATAGGAGGGTCCATTAAATCTTGATCTTTTTGTTATGGCATAGTCTAATGGTCAGGTAATAGGTCATAACTTTCTTTCAAGTCGTTCGGGCCATCAATGGAATAGGTTTATCGTCATCTAATGGCTATATTACTTCGACATGGTGAAGTTCCATATGTCAGTGTTCTGCTATCCTGGTAAAGCTCAAATTCGACAGGTTTTCCTTCTGCGGGGATTCTTCTGGAATGTTCTATAATTTCTCCAACTTTGCTTTCTTCTTCATGAGTTTTCTAGCCTTCTTCCCAGTGATCTTCATCTCGGTCATCGTTTTTTCATTTTGATTCTTCTCTTCTCTTGGTATGGTAACTTCGCAGTGCTGAGATTCTTTCTTTAGATCCTTGGGTGTTACTCGTCCAACATATTTCTCGGTCCTCTAGGGTTCTTCTAGCGTTATGTCAACTTCGTCATCCAAGTTCCCGGGGTCAAGAACCCTTGATTTGTTCTCCTATTCTTCAATCAACTGCACAATCCTTCTAGTCATGAAGTCTCTTAACTCTTGTCTCTTTTGTTCTAGGTCCTTTTCTGCTTCCTGATTTTTGGCTTGATCTTTCTCAATCCAAGGTTTACCAAGTAACATAGTAAATGCGGTGCTATCCTCCACGAACTTAACAATATCAAAATCTCTTATGTCAAAGCTTTATGAGAATTCATAGATATCTGAGTGAGATTTCCACATAGGTTTACCAAATTTCCTATGAATAACCCTATTCTCCTAATGAAGGGGTCATGTCAGGTCTTCCTATAGCTTTCCAGGTTCATTCTGTCATAATGTTCACCTATGTTTCTTCATCCAAAACACAGTCAATGTCAAAGTCTCCTATTCTCACTTCGATCTGTTCTTTCTTCTTGAAGATTTCTAATAAGTTGATGTCTCTGTGATCATTAAGGGTTTCTTGCATTTTCATCAATACTTTCTCTGATTTTTTCTGGGGTTCCTCTATAATCTAAGTCTCTGGATCTCCTTTCTCTATATTCAACTTTTCAAGTCTAGCAATCATTCTAGGGAAATCCAATACTTCATGGTCCATAGCCTTACAACAAAGACAACTGGGTCTTTGCCCAGGGCATTCCTTAGCAAGATGTTTGGGCCTTCTCCAAATGTAACAAAGAGTTAATCCTCTCTTTCTCTTCAATGATCCCCAAATTTTCATGTACTGTGTGCTAAGATCATAATGGTTATCCTTAAAAAATTTCTTTCTAGGATCCTGCATCCATTGGTTAGTCCCAAAATTCTTTCTATGCATAGGTATAACATATCTATCACTATACTTATCAGATCTATTCATATAAAACTTTATTTCATCCATTAATGCCCTATTTTTGAAGCTAGGTTAGAATCTATAAAACATACCTAGATCCATGATTTAGAAACAAAAAAATTCACTTATCTTACTTCTACAAAGAACAAAGCTTCCAGATCTAAGACTTCTAACTATTATTACCTTTTTCTTGCAGATCTGACCTCATTTTCTTCAGATTTGACCTCTCTTCTTCAGATCTGACCTTTCTTTCTTGGCACAAATCTTCACAAGTCAAACAAAACATTGCGCACTAGGGCAAAAGATCTATTCATAGAGCTTATTTCGCACAAAGCTTCTTCTTCTTCAGTTCCCAACAATCACAGTTCTAGGTCCCAGCAACGGAACCATTTTTTTGCATAGGGACAGACCTAGAGTTCAACACTCAAGAGTGCACCAACAAATCCCTAACTATCGACGCTTTCAACAACACCTACGAAGCAGATGAAGTCTCACCCGAGGTAGAGGCAGGGGTGCTTGCAGGACCTAGGTGTATGCAACCTTAGTCGGGACATAGATCTGTGATTATCTTTCTTACAGTGCACTTAGCGTTAGTTATTTCCTAACATATACTTATTAATAGACTTCACAGAAAGCATAGAGCACCGCAGTAATTACTCAGATCTAGCACTTAGCAATGATAAACAAGTTATACTCAATAGATTAAGCACTTAGCATCTTATGTATCATATCTAGCATGCATTCCTATCTAATAAGCACAAAGCATCAATAGATATATCTAAACATATCAGAGCACTTAGTAAGAGAAAGACAAACACATTAGCACAATACAAATATTTACCGTGGTTCACCCCTACCTTGGGGCTACGTCCACAAAGTCTTCTTTATATTGTCTTGGTCAAGCAGTTACAACACTAAACCTTTAGGATCCTACCCTACATAGGACAAGAGATCTATGCAACTCACTAGATCCTCTTTCCCTGGGTATACCCAAGCACTAAGCCTTCTCACTCTCTATGCACTCAACACTTATTATAGCATTGACTGAGCTTGTACAGTCACACATACTTCTGATCACATAGATCCAACTTATGCACTAAGCCATCGACTAGACAGGGCCTCTCCTTTCTTACATGGCCTAGACCTCTATTTATACATAGAAAAAGACCTAAAAAAGGGCCAACATCCCTTTCCCGTTACAATATTCCCCAAAAAACCAAAAAGGTTCCACAAAAGGTGGCGGGATCTCGTGATCTCCGCTTCGCCATGCGCTCCATCTTCGACAGGAAGTCGAAGTACCAAATGGTCAACTATGACCAAGTATTCCTCAAAACTTGGTCGAGGGACAACAACAACATTCTTGGTTTTAGTAGTACATGGGATGAGCATGTGAGAAATGTAAAGAAAGTATTGGATACTTTGCAAAGGGAAAAGTTGCATGGAAAATTATCTAAATGTGAGTTTGTCAAAACTACACTTGTATACCAAGGTCGTATTGTAGGAGGAGGAGAATTGAAAATTGACCCTTCCAAAGTTGATGTAATTGTAAATTGGCCTGAGACAAAAAGTGTACCCAAAGTCCAAAGCTTCTTAGGTGCAGTCCAGTATTGCAGGATATTCATTCCCAACTTCTCCTTTATAACATCTCATCTACATGCCTAAACTAGTGTGAAGAACACTTTTTAGTGGGAAGGAGAAACAAAAATATTTCAACACATTGAAGGGAAAGATCAGTACCGCACCAGTATTAGCACTGCTAAATCTCCAAATCCTTTTGAGATCAAGAAAGATGCCAGTGGATACACCATGGGTGTAGTACTAATGCAATATTGCAAGCCTATCTATTACCACTCTAGAACTTTTAACCAGGTTGTTGTTAACTATCCTACACATGATAAGGAGTTGGATGCATTATTCCATAGTGTAAAGAAATGGAAGCACTACTTGTTAGGGAAGGAAGCCATTATACATACAAATCACCAACCCTTACAGTATCTCCAGGCATAGACCAAAATGCAACAATATTGGGATTGTAGGTGGATGGATTTTCTACAACATTTTCACTTGGTAATCAAGTACCAAAAAGGGTGAAAGTAACAAGGTAGCTGATCTGCTTTCTAGACCTCATATTGATGCTTCAATTATTTTGAAGAATTCTTCTTTATCTCATGATTTCTATGTAGAAAAATATTCCATCGATGAATATTTTAAAGAATTATATACGAAGCTAACCCTTGGTGCACATATAGACAAGTATTGTCTGCAGGGAAAGTAACTTTACCATCTTGGAAAGATATGTATTCCTACAGGTGAACGAGTCCATGTAATATGAGAAGCTCATACTTCTCTTGTGTTTGGGCATTTTGGGGTAGGAAAAACTATGGCTCATTCATAGAGGTTTTTTTACTGGCCTCAAATGAAAGCAATTGTAACTAAATATATAAAGGGGCGTGTGATGTGTTCTACTTGTAAGACCATTAATAGAAAACTGGGGCTGTACTCACCACTTCATGTTCCATCCCATTCATGCAAAAGTATATCCATGGATTTTGTAGGGGGTTTACCCATGACCAAAGGGGGTCATTATTATTTGTATGTTTTAGTGGATACGTTCAAAAATTTGTGTATCTTGATGCCTTGTAAAAGGAAGATCACTGCTAAGAAGACTACTAATTTCTTGTTTCATCATCTTTGGGTTCACTTTGGATTACCCACATCTATTGTCTCGGATCAAGATACTCGATTACTTGGGGACTTTTGGACTAGCTTGTGGAAAATGATGGACACCAAATTGAAGAGGAACATTTCTTTCCATCCACAAACCGATCGATAGATAGAGGTGGTAAACCGAACAATGGTAATTTTTCTTTGAGGCTACTGTAGCAAGCATCCCAAGGTATGGGATGAATAAAGACCCTATGTCCAGCATGTGTACAACCAAGATTTACATTCCTCCACTCAGAGTTCACCTTTTGAGAAATGTTTTGGGTACCTACCAAAGGTTCCTTTGGAAATGATGTATGAGAGAGATTTTGATGTAAATGAAGATAGAATAGAGGACAAAGCCCACAATTTCATCCAGAGGATTCAACAGATAAACTAGGAAGTTAGGGAACAATTAAAGATAAGTCAAGCACAACATAAATCTCATCATGAAAAGCACATGGTTGATCATCATTTCCAGGTTGGAGACCGGGTATGGCTCCACATCAACAAGGAGAGATTAAAGAGTGAAGGAAAGAAACTCAAGCCCATATTTTATGGATCCTTCACTATATTGGAGAAAAGTGGTACCAATTCTTTTCTTCTAGATCTTCCACATTATATGCAGATTTACTCAGTTGTGAACATTAAGAACTTGAAACTTTTTGAGCCTCCCATGATCATGGATGAAGATGAGGAACTTTCAATTACATCAATTGATGAGTTTTCACCTTAGTACTTGGATGACCTATAGGAATATATCATCCTATATAGGAGGACAATGATTTCACGCAGGGGTGTTGTAGATTATCTTCGAGTAGGCTTAAAAATAACCCATCCAAGCAAAGAAAAGTGGATCGAGAAAGACAAAGTGAGGGGATTCTTCCCTCACTTACCAATTGATTGATTAAATCTTTTGGTGGTCCAAAAAACTGTCATTGGGAAGGCGTGATCCAAAAAGGATCCAGAGAAGTCTAATAATAACTCAGAACTCATAGAGGTAGCTTAGAATTCTCAGAATGGCTTCAACAGACACAGAAAGGGAAAAAAATCAAATTTCCCAAAACTCCGTGAAAACAACATGATCGAGAAGAGTGTGTCGCAAGATTTCTAATGGTGCAAATGACTCATAAAATGAAGTTACGATTTCAAAGATATTCATGGTCAACATTGCATTCAAATAATGCCAGTCGGCAGGGGACACATCATCATCTCTATTGCTGACGTAAGAAACTAATTTGGTAGGGTGACATCATCATATGGGATGTTGACATCAACACACCACATGTTAGTACCAAAGGCTGCCACATTCCACCTGGGAGTGGACTTTTTAGGGGTCCATATGGACCAATAGAAAAGTGCCATGTGTCACCCCTAGGAGACACCATGTGGCACCACCCAGGGAGATACACATGTTAGTACAACAGTGATAGGGAAAGCCACGTCAACATACAGGTGGAAATATCAGTAGGTGCCATGTGTCCCAATCATCAAATGACACGTGGCATCCCAGGAATGCCCAATGTTGTCCCCTAAATGATTTTAGTTTTAAAAAAATAAATGGAGGTTCTGCAAATATGGTGGACCACACCAATTTTGAATGATCTTTGGTAGAGCTTCTAGAATACTGCTAAATGTAGCAGATGAAAACAAATATAATATATATATATATATATATATATATATATATATATATATATATATATATATTAACCAACTACCAAAAACAAAGTCCAACGGGTTCGACCCTGGAACCTATGCCTAGTCTAACACCTTCATAACTACGCCCTAACCAACGCACTTATGGGTGTTGCTTGGTATATTTGTTGTTTCCCTTATTTAAAAATTGCAAATCCTCCCAAAGACAGAGGGAGGTGTGACCATACTATACGACCACAGGCATAGATTTTGAGACGAAGATTGTCATATTTGTAGGTGCAGAGGGAATGAAAACTGAGACAAATTTTCTTTTGGGCCTGGGAGTGAAAGAGTCGGATCAGAGCATGGAGACAGTCATTTTCTGGTAATTCAATGCCATGACTCCAATGGTGATGTTTTTTTTCTAATCTAATCATTATTTGTGCAACCTGATTTCAGAAAGAGGTATACACATGTATTTTCCAAATTATTTTGTTGAGTTAATGAAAAAGCATATCCATTTGAGAGAAGGACCCAAATACATAGTCCACCAGGGATGAACTCTGTTATCAAGCTTTTGTGTTGAGATCTAATGCTTATGTCTCTTCATTTTTAAGTTTTCCCTTCTTTAATGTTGCAATTTAATTTATGATAATTTAATACAATTCTTTATAAGTCATGATGAAAAGATACTAGATCATCAACTATGGCATAAAATTTTCCTAAATCCTCATCATCTTTCTTTATGTATCACTTTCTTTCGAAAAATTTGAAGTATTTAACTATTTTTGGTCTACCCTCCCATAATTCATATGGTGTTTTGTTGTTGTTGACTCTAATTTTCCATCTATTCAAAATGTAGGATGTGGTATTGAATTCTTCTCTCCAAAACCTATTCAATATATTGGATTCATTTCACATTTTTCTTGCCAAAAACTCCAGTCAACAAATACTCAGTCAAAACTCCAGTCAAATGTCATGTTGGGTCGATCCTCAGTTGACCACTTTTAGGGAAATCATGAGTAAGTAATAGAAACATTGCATGCATGTACAACTGATGATACACTATTATATGAGGTCCTCAAACATATAGTCAAATGATTCCATGACCATCCATGAATTCAACCACAATTTATCCTAATAGTTGACACTAGTTTAGACTATGAATTTCATGTCTCTTCTACAAAGGTATGAAAGCATGATTTCCATTCCTTCAATTTGTATGGTGAGGATGATGATAGGGAATATATTTTTGTGTTTATTGATCATAGGAACTAGGCTCAGGTTCACGTTCCCTTGCAGGAGTAGAACAATCTAGCATATCAATAACAATGGTATATGTAGCAGTATGTTGAAATTTAGGCATGTGAGGAATAAGCAACTCATCAATCTATTTGAGACAATAAACAATAGCTTGTTCTTCTAGAAAAATAGTTTGAACTCCCTCTGCAAAAAATTAAACTTCTTTCTTTGTAGCAATTCCAGGTGTTGATAAGGAGGCAACAACAAAATCATATCCAAGACCAGTCTTAATGAATAGAGACATTTGAAAATTGATGATATTGTCTATGAATTATGTACTCTTTTCAAACTTCAAGCTTCTATCCAATGTAATAATTGTTTTTCTCTAGTTCCTTTCTTAAGGAAATAATTTCAAATTATATCCCTTCACATTTTTCTTCCTTTTCCTTCAGTTAGATTCTCACCATTTATTCCATTATTATTTCCTCTTATAATTGAACCTTTAGGTTCATGGAAGTATTTTTTGTTTATCCAATCATTTGTGACATTTTGGATTTTGAATCATGATCATATTCTTCATATTTCTTTAGCTTCTTTTTTTTTGAATTATTTTTCCTAAGCTTATTTATTTAACTTAAGGCACACACAAGTTCTTCTTCAAGGTCCACTTCCCCATCTGTTTTAACATTTTCCTCCTCTTATGAATCCATTGTTTCTTTCCTTTTATCTTCATCAATATTTGGCTTGACTTCCATAGAGAGAGTTTTTTCTCTATCTATATCATAATTCCTTTCATTTCTTTCTTCAGACGAGTCATTAACCCCTTTTGAGTAGAGGCTCTTCTTCTTCTTATAAGAAATTTTTTTTTTTTTCATTCTTGTCATGTTTGTGGTTATTTTTATGTTGATGATGTTTTCTCCCTTTCTTTATGTTATGGTCTTATTCCTCATCACTAATTTCATTTTTCTCATATGGAAACTTAACAACAAAATGTACTACTTTTCCACAATTAAAGCATTTAAAGGGAAGCTTATCTTTGTAATTTCCAGATCCCTTTTTGAACTTCCTCGCAAAGTGTGCTTCCTCTGCATATGATTCACATCTAGAAAAATTGTTTGATCTATGTTATTTTCTCTTCATATTCTTTGAAGCTTTAAAGGTTTCTTCTTTCTTTGTTGAATTCTCTTTCTCAGTCTTCATTTCATATGCAATGCGAATCCTTGCAATTTATCCATTCTTAATTTGTTAAGATCCTTCATTTCTTCGATAGCAAAAACTTTGGCATCAAATTTTATGGGGAGTGACCTTAACACATTTTGTACAATCATCGATTCTTCAACTATTTCACCATGTCCTTTGATGGTGTTGGCAATGTCATCCACAAGGAGGAGATAGGCTGCAACATTTTCTCCATATTTCATTTTATAACTCTAGAACTATCTTGTATGAGTTTGGACCTTAGCCTTTTTGACCTTGTCATCAGCTTCATAGATGTTTTGAAGTTTGTCCCAAATTTCCTTTACCGATTTTTAATGCATTACTTTGACAAACTTTGATTCTCACAGACCACAAAAGATGCCATTCATGGATTTTGCATTCTTTTCGCTTGACTTTTTCTTCGTCATATATTATGGTGAAGCTATTGAGGATGTATAACCAATCATGAGTTATTCCCAAATATCGAAACCAAGGGACATTAGATATGTTCACATACTTATGCTCCAAAATCCATAGTTTGTTCTAACAAACAACGCAGCTGTATTTGTAGAGAAAACTTCATGAGTGGCCATGTGTGCTCCCAAGATCTACCTTCTAGTGGTTAGATTGTTTCCAAAGGAAACAATTGTGAAACTAATTGTTGATAACACACTTATACTGAGAGGGGGAGTTGAATTAGTATAAGGTTATATTTTTCTTTTTAACAATCATTAACCATAATGAAGAAAGAACATAAAATCTAACTCGAAGACACTATATTTTACATGGAAACCCTTTCGAGAGAAAACCACAAAAAAATCTCTTTATAATTTGTAGGAACCAACCCATTGTTACAAATATTTGTAGGCACCAACATATTGGAAACACCAATCTAGAATGGTACAAATCCTTGTAGGCACCAACCTATTGGAAACACCAATCTAGACTGGTACAAATCTTGGTAGGCACCAACCTACTCTTATAGATCTTTGCAGACACCAATTTTTTGTAAACACCAATCCCCATTGCTTAATGGTTGTATTCACCAACATACTTTCAATCTTGAAAAATATTCTTTAGAGGTTGAACATCTCCATTTCCTTCACAAGTCTTGTTGTTTCTTATGTATTCACCAAGTATGTTCACTACTTCTACCTTAGCTCTGCCTTCACTAGATCTCTTTTCTTGTTTTTCTACTTTTTCCTTAGATATACCTTCACAAAATATTCTTTCTTCTTTTTCTAATTCTACCTTATATATGCATTTACAGATTATTCTTTCTAGAACATCATATCTTCTTGCTAGAGCACTAGATCTACTTTCTAGAATTCAAAATATACTTGCTAGAACACTAGATATGATGCATTCCTTTTTAACATGGTGCATGAAAGTGCCACTCTCCTTGGGTCTTTGATTTTACTGAATTTGATTTTTTTTTCTCCATTTCCCCACTGTAATCAATTATTTACTCTAGGTTTAAGCTTCTTGAGTAGGTAAGGATTCCAGTTTTAGTCTACCTCTCAAATCTTGCAGTGACCTTATACAAGTCTCTCCTTTGGAGCATGGGCTTCCTTAAATTATTCTTGTCTAAATTTTGGTTCCTTCTCATCATCATTAATATTACATATCTTTGATGTAGCTCCTCTTCTTTGTGTTTCTTCCATGGTGTCCATTCTAAAAGACATGGCCCTTAGCATATTAGTAATTTCATTAGTAATTCCTCTTTGTTGTCCTCAACCCTAGTTCGATAATCCCACTCCTCTTTTGTGTGCCACTCTATTTTTTTTGTGTTATTTGTAATGTAGCTATGGGGTTATTGTGGGGGCGAAGGGCCCCTAATAATAATAGTGAAGGTAATTTATTGTAAGGTGGACTGGGTCCACTATATTATTAAATAAGTCCCACTATAGTAGTTAGATATATTGTAGTAGTGTGAACGTAACAAATGTAAGAAGGCTTACTAGTATGGCCCACTATGGTAGTTTGATATATTGTAGTAGTGTGAATGTAAAAAATGTGTGAAGGTTTACTATAAGGTTACTTCTAGTAAGCCTTCTCACATTTGTTATGTTCACACTAGTACAACATATATAACTAATTTAGTGGGTCTTACTAGTAAGCCTTCTCACATTTGTTATGTTCACACTACTACAATATATCTAACTTCCATTTTGGACCTTATTCAATAATATAGTGGACCTAATCCACCTTAAATTGAATGGAATCCACTATTATCACTATGGGCCCTTTACCCCCCATTATCGCCCTTGATACACTACATTATTTCAGTTTTTGGAATTCTATCCAACATTTCCCTTTTACTAGAACTATTTATCTTCCTTTAACAACTATATCCAACAAGCTCTCTTTACTAAAATCATTTTTAGTCACATATAGGGAGCAAAATTGGTATAGGCCACCTATATAAAAGGATTCAATTCAAATTTGAAGAACATAACAATACAAAGGAAAATTCACACAACATTAAAAGAAAATTAACAAAGACTGGCAAAATGTACTATGTAAACTTGAAATCTTTAAAATTTTATAAACATACCTCAATAAACTCATAATGTTATTAAAAAACAAGAATCAATAAACTTGAAATATTTAAAATTTTACAAACATACCTCAATAAACTCATAATGTTATTACAAAATAAGAGCCAATTAACTTTTCCAAATAACAACATACCCAT
Organism: Picea engelmannii; assembly: GCA_009831015.1. Classification (NCBI taxonomy): domain Eukaryota; kingdom Viridiplantae; phylum Streptophyta; class Pinopsida; order Pinales; family Pinaceae; genus Picea; species Picea engelmannii. The sequence goes on from ML779262.1 coordinate 651,147, forward strand.
TCCAATATAATTCAAGCATGATGAGGACTCACCAAAACCTCCATCTTTAAACTTTGTTTTCTTCTTGTGGTTGGGATGAATTTCTCAATCTTCTTCTTTATTTCTCATCTATTTTTATTGGGTTGTCTAAAATTTTTAGTTTTGGAATTTTGGGGTGAAATCACAATGCATTTTTGAAAGTATAAATGAATTCAACTTACTGAAAACCCCTAGAAATACATTAAGATTATACAAAATCAACCACTCAAATTTGTAGTTTCATCAATTCCTAACCCAATTTCAGACAAAACTAATCAGAAACATTACTTGAAAAACAACCAAAACCTAGAATGTTTAGACTACAAAAAATGCATTTTTTGAAATTATAACCAACTTCCCACTCATTTATCTCTGAAACTACCTTAAGCCCACCAACCTAATGGAAATGACTCATGTGACTAATGTCATGTGTTAGGTGTTTGTATGTTTTGGGCTCCTTTCAACTTACCACCAACTATGAGGCTCCTTCCCATGGTTGTGTTCCAAGTGATCAAATGAAGGAATGATATATGGTCATGGCTATAGTGGTCTCTCCCATAACACTCTGACAAGTGTATACACAAAGAAATTCATGATATTCTGAGTCCGTGATTTTCATCCATAGGATTCTATAGCTGAGAATAATCAGAATCATGAAATCCATGTTCTCCCTTCCCCACAGATATGGTTTGGAAAGTTGCATGATTCATATAGGATGAACTAGATGTCCATGCATGGGATAAAACTTCTCTATCACTTTCATAAATGACTAGAATGGATTAATACAACTGAGAACAATGCAGATTCATTAACTCCATGTAATACCTTTGTCACGAAAATGATTTGGAAAGTTGCATAGGGTGAACCAGATGTCCAATACATGAGATCAAACTTCTGTATCCCTTTTATAAATTACTCGAATGTGTTAATAAATGGATTAATTTTATTATTATTATAATTTTTTTTTATATAGTAAAAGAAGTCATAGTTTTCCCTAGATGGGGTGTTTCCAAGTGCAGAGGAAATTTAGGACACAGGGAGGCCACCAAGATGGGCGACCAACTAACTGGCGCCCATCTAGTCCCATCCCTCCTTCTCCATATCCACATGAACGTCAACACTCAACCGAAAACCTTCATTCCTCCTACGTGCACCTGCAGTCGCATGAGATGAATGCTCTGGAAAGAAGGAGATGCCATGGAACAAGCCGGACGTGGGGATTTTCTAGGCTCGCCTGCACACTCCTTGGCCCATTGTCTGTTGTGGACTTCACTCCCCATCTCTAAGCTCTCTGTGTGCATTTTGGCCTCGCCCTGGTGCATCGAACCTATGCATACATCGACCTCCCTCTGTATTCTTCTCGGCCTCTCTTCAATCTCTGTTAGCTCCTCCCCTAGCCTACCTATCACTTTCAATATGCCTTGTCCCAAGGGAAAAACCAAGCAAGGTGCCTCTTGGTACGCGTCCAGGGGAAGAATTCCACACACCTCTGATCATCTAGTCGAGGTCGAGCCTCCCCCCACCACTCCTCCAAATGAATATCCCTACCACAATCAACCCCCATGCACTGATTTCCCCCCACCTCATGGGCCTCAAGGAAGTAGCAGCTCACCCACTTCCTCCTGATGCAGCTCCTGCCCCTGTCCTTGAGTGAATTGTTGCAACCTCTCCCTCTCAACACCTCATAGACCCCCTCACTGGGATTTCCCCCCTTTTGAACCCCTATGGCTATAGGTTCAAGTGGTTTGACCTTTTTGGCAATTCACTAGGGTATGTGCCCCCTCCTCTTTCCCATCCATGTCTCCCTCCACCTTCTCCTCCCCCCCCTTGCCACAAACCTCCTCACTCCCCTCCTCGTCACCCTCCCCTCGACATTTCCCCCTACCCCTCCACCTCAGACTCCCCGACCTATCCATATGGTGGTCATAGTCACCAAGCACATGACTTGGACACCATGAGCATTCTCCAAAGGGACCTGAGCAGCTTCAAACGGGACCTGAGAGACATCAATCGGAACCTAAGGGAGCTTAAAACAATTTATCTTAAAATGCACAACATAGAGGTAGATCGTTGGAGCAGGGTTGACAATTTGATGGCCTTCCTTAGTATCTATGATAAGTAATGATGGAACACAGCAAGGGAAAGTCCCAAGCGCGCACTGTCTACATCGGGCACATAATCGATCTAGGTCTTTAAATTTCTTCCTGTTTCCATGTTTTAGAAGAACATTTCTCTTAGGCAACCAGGGAAGTCTTTCTGTCTTTTAGTTATTTTTTTTACTTATTTCTAAACTATAGTATTTTCCCTGCATGGCATGGACATGGATCACCTCGTTTTTTGAACAATCGATAGCGGTGGTTTCCCGAAAGGGAACCACTGCCAAATATGATTCCAAATCATCCTTTTTCTGGCACTTAGGACAGTGGTGGTTTCCTAGCTGGGCACCGCTATCACGCTAGCTAGAAAATTTTCATCTTATGTATCTGTTTCCAGGATCTAATGTATCAACTAACTTACAAAAAAAAAAAAGTCATAGTTTAAACATTCTACATTTTGGCTCTTTTCAAATCTAGTAATAAATGGTTAGATCTGCATATTTGAGTGGGCTAGACTATTAATTTGAGTTCCCTAGTGGGTTCTTAGGATGCTACATCCATTTATGCATTTAGAAATGCAATTTAAACAACAAAAAATTGCAATTTTTGCACATATTTATATTGTCAAATTTCAGTGAAAAATGTCAAAACGTAGAACATCTAGACAATGTCATAAAGAAAATTTCGTGTTGAATGATCATTTTTAAAATTTAAATGATTTATATTATTTATTCTAAAGGTGGTAAAATTTATTACCTGAACTCTAGATTTATCATGCACCTAAAGACATCAAATCCATTAAGGTGCAAACATTTCCTCAAGTTTTGTGTTCTAAAGAGAGGTTTGCACCTCCAAGGATTTGATCCCTCTTGGCCCATGATAAATATGGATTTCCATTTGTTCCTCACCTTTATTAAGGTTTGAGAAATCAAATTGAAGAACATAAAAACTCCTCAAGATCACACTGCAACACCAAACACTTATAAAAACAAGAGAGGTTGAATTATCTAAACAAGATCTATATGTTAATGTAAAATAATGAAGGTTTATTTATACAATGAAATAGGCCCAGTGATAGTTATCACAGCTAGGATGATAAGATCACCTATGTGATCTTACAACTCACAAAGAGAATATGCATTGGATCCCTAAAACCCCCCGTAAGTGAAACGTAGGGAGAAAAAAAAACACAAAAAGAATGAGTCCCAAAAACAAGGCCTGATAAGGTACCCATGTAAAACTCTCATAAATCGAGCAAAGGAGAAAAACCCATAACCAAAACATCCTCCTAAAAAGTTAGAATACATCATAAAAATGAAAAATCGAAAAAAGTGAAGGTTGTTGGACTCAATATTATGCCCAAGGACAACTTCCTTCACCCAAAGCATCGATCGTAACTAAATAAAATGAGGGGATGCCAAAGGTTTAGTGAATATGTCATCAACCTTCTATTTAGTAAGAAAGTACTCCAAGTGAATAACATCATCTTAGATGAGTTGTTGAATGAAATGCATGTGAATCTCAATGTGCTTGGTCCTTTGATGCACAACTAGCTAGGTTGTGAGAGATGGGATGGTGCTATGATTATCATAGAAAAGAGTAGTGGGATGATCATGTGAAATGTTGTGAAACTCTGTCAATAATTGTCGAAGGAAAATGAATTCTTGACTTATAACAACAACATCACAATACTCTTCCTCTACAAATGATAATGAAATTGTTAATTTATTTTTACAATACCATTCAATAGGAGTAGAATGAAGGTGATAAACAAAGCATGAAGTTGACTTCCATTCATCTGTGGAATCGGCCCAATCAGAATCTTTGAAAACCACAAGCTATGATGATATGGATTTATGAGTGGAATGAAATGAAACATAAATATATAACATTAACATAGATATACAGAGAATAATAACAGAGATACATTAAAACATAACTTCTGTTCAATAAAGAAATCTGTTGAACCTGTAAAATGCATAATGAAACAATTTTGCTAGAATGGTGGTAGCTAATCTTTGCAAAGAGATGTGGCGGTTATGCGCATTCTCCTGAGCACATTACAATGAATCATCCATAAGTAATAATAAAACCATAGACATCAGAAAACCTAACCATAGGAGATGAAGTGCCAAAATTCATGTGGTCCCCTATCTAGTAAGTTGGTACATCAACTTCATGGGATCGTAACCTTTTCATACGATCGTTGTTTTAGGCACATGATAAACTATTGTAAAGGTTTATCCAAGGAATACACATTATTCCATAAAACTATAACTTTCTCTAGAATGTGACTGTGGCTAGCACAAAGAACACTATTTTGGGCCTCAAAACTACCTTGGAAGTTTAAGACCCGAAAAGCTAGAAAAAAACTGCCAAGATGAAAATTGTAAGTGAGTCAACTTGAAGATATGGGTGGCCACTGATATACACCTGGATCAATTATATGCCCTTAGGAAGCTATGGTCTCCATTGCATTGAGTTCCCCATCAAATGAGGAAATTTCTATTGAATTTGGCCCCAGGTGAGCCATTTTCCTTGGTGCAGGAGCTACCCCACTTTCACAACATTATAAAGCTTAAGCCTCTATTGGAGAGTAACCTTGACTTGTTTCCACGATATGATCATTGGATTCTTGTTCCATGCGGTCATGGTTGATCTTAGTCTGTGTCAATTTTTCTGTTATCTCTGAGGTGTCGAATAATGGTGGAAAGTATGGTTGAAGGAGTTCCACATTAAACATTGGTTGCAAGTAAAGGAAGGGGGGAATGTTGAGCTCAAAATAATTGTCATCCATAGCCTTGGTGATCATGTAAGATCCATCTAGGAGTGGAATAATCTATCTATGGGGTTTTGTAAGACGTTCTTTCTACAAATTTAACCAGACTTTATCTCCCACTCTAAAATTGTGTGGCACCTGATGTTGATCATGGTGTTGCCTGTACTTGGTATTGGACTTCTGCAAAATATCCTAAACTTGTTGGAGGATGTGTTGGATTCTTTCAATGAACCGAGTGGATTTTTTGGCTGTCTTGAGGATGGGACGATTCTTCCTGTGTGGACGCAAGGGGTAGTGAAACATCCATGGGACCTAAGGGTTGAAATATCAAACCCACCTGAAAGGGGTTGTGGTTGGTTGAGCTATGTATGGATCTATTGTATCTGTGTTGAACATATGAAAGATTCTCATTCCATGTGCACATATTCTTGGAACTGTACATGCGAAATATATGCAGGATCATATTGTTGACAACCTTGGTTTGGCCATCTGTTTGGGGGTGGAAGGCTGTGGATTTGGTGATATTGGTGTCCAATCTGGACTAGAGGCTCTACTATAATGTGCTAAGGAACTGGATTTCCCAATATAATGCGATGGTTTGTGGTATCCCAAAATGTGCCCACACTCATTCGAGGAAGAGCTTGGTAGTGGCCTCCATTGTGACACTCTTCTTGAAAGCATCCATAATCTCCATCTTGGAAAATCGATGACCCACCACAAAAAAAAATCATTTCCCTTCTTGGTTGAAGGAAGGCCCGACATGTAGTCCATCGAGATGGATTCCCAGGGTCCAACGTGACCATGGTTGGAACTTCTACAAGTTTTTGGACCACTTATGATGGTGACCATTCTGTAATTTTCCTTGTGTCTCCATGAATTGCAGAGGCTTATGATCAATGTGGATGATTTTTTCCTTCCCAAGAATGTAATGTCTCCATTGGCGGTAGGATTGTAGAATGGAGTACATTTCTTTGTCACAAGTTGGGTACTTACGAATGATATCTGATAGTGTCTCACTATGATAGGCCATAGGATGTCGATGCTTAGTGAGAATTGTACCCACAACATAGTCTAAAGAATCTGTCTAAATCCCAAAAGGTTGTTGCAGGTTGAGTAATGAGCATCGACGCTAAGCACAAGCACTACAACATCAAATCATCAAACACTTTTTGTTGCAAATGGACCCACATGAAATTTTCCTTTCCTCCACCCCTGGTGTTACACATTATTTTGGTCACCCCAGTGATCAACTGACGACATGTGCTTAACTCACTTCCATGTTCCCTAAAAATATTAAAAGAGACTTTCTCCAAGAGAAAAGTAGTTTTATTTTCATCCTTCAAAAAATATGACAAGGAAGTTGGTCACACTCTGCTCTATGATTGGGGTGCGACGATTCTTGATCTTCTCACTCTCCACCAAATATGGAGTGTGGCATCGCCGCAGGCTGCCTGTGCATAGGGTGTGACAATGCTTAAGCAAAGGAAAAGTCAAAATTCATGAATGTTCTAGAAGGGAATATTCTAGAAGATGAGGTGTACTAAGATCAATTTGGATCTTACTCACTTCCATGATTTAGTGGGATCATACTAATATCCTCATCCATCCCTCTTTCATCCTATATAAAGAAGGGATCTCTCATGGAAAAGTATAAGGTTTGCATATGCATGAAGAGTTTTACTATAGATTATACTTGAGATAGATTTGCTTTATCTCTCTAAGTTAGATTGTGTATCTTCTTCATCAAGGAATTGGAGCAAAGGTGTGAGTGTTGGATCAAACATCCATTGAAAGGGATCTTGCAACATCAAGGCATGGGTTGTATTCTCCACTTTCCATTTTAATATAATGCAATAATACATTTCTTCCCTATAAAGGTGTCTTGGATTTTATTCCTTGATCGTATACATATAATTCATTAGAAGATATATATCTTTGTTCTCTCTCTCTTTGTTGTATTGTGTATCTTAAACAGGTTCACCATCCCAAAAATCCAAATATGGAGTGACAAGGACGACACTAGCAAGGATAAAGCATCATTTAAAAGGTATGTCACTCCTTCCTCTCTGAACTAGTTTATATGACAATGAAATCTAAGGTGAGGTTTTTATTTTGTCGTGTTTTGTTCTAGGTTCTTGTTGAAGTTAGGGAGATTAGTGTTTGTCCGTACTTACAAATTTTTTCGATAACAAAATTGGAAACCGTATTGGGGATACGACCTCTTTTTGTTTTTTTTCTTCGTATTTTATTTTATCCTACCTTATTTTGTTCAATATCATTCTCTGACACTGTGGGTGATCCATATTGACTCTCTGGTCCTGAAAGTTCATTGAGAAATTTTGTCATTTTTTCCCATTTTTCTTTTTATTCATAGATCGTCTCATTGTGTCCTATTGACATCCCGTGACGATTCCTTGTCTTCGCACTCTACTTGTGTAGAAAATATCTTCGATGTCTCATTGTGACTTGTTGACAACTTGTGACAATCCTAGATCGTCACACTATACCCCTCTGCATCCTACGACGATTCCTATAGGAATTGTTTGGTAACAGTCAAATTTATTTTCTTTTCCCAGTTTTGTCTTTACTGTCTGGGATGAACTTTTGACACTGGTGACTGATTGGTTTACAAATTTTAAGCCTAGATTTGATTGATTTTCAAGGATTGAAAGTCTTCTTTACAAGATTTGAAAATTTTGTTTCTTGACTTCTTGTCACAAGGGTATAATCTCAAGATTTTGTTCCTGGGTGCTTGTTCGATAAGTAGTCTTTGATTTCTTTTGAGTTTTGGATTGTTTTTACTTTCTGTATTGTTGATTGATTACGAGGAAATATTTGTTTGCATTCAAAAAAAGGTTTCTTATCATTTGATTTTTTGTTTGCATTATGAGTTTGATTTAGGAATACTGTTGAGAGTGCAATAGTTTTCTTAGGCCACTCTTTCTTTTCTTCATTACATCTTTGTTCTGATTTGAAATGGAAAGAGTTGAAGTTTATTAATCGTTTTAGTTGTCTTTGTAAGAAATTTTTTCATTCATATATTTTTGGAAAAGAGAATTTTTGAAAAGCTGATAGCTTTGATTGTTTGGAATTCATACCATTCAAAGATAGAGAAATTGTGCTTGACAACTTTTGTATTCTGGAAAATAAAAACCTTCTCTCTACTGTAATTAGATTTCATTGAATGAAACATTTTCATTTCATCTCTTCTTGCATCTTATAGGGTCAAGGTCAAATATATCATCAGTTTCATTTATGTTTCCCTTTTGACTAAGCAACAACCTTTAAAATACAACGTAATTTTAAAATATATTGGAAAATTTTATTTTCTAGAACTTTTCTACACTAGCATTAGCTAGGATAATGCTTTGGAATAGTTTGTAAGGAACACTCTCCAAAGAATCAAAACACACAATAGTATCTTGTGATAGGGAGAGTACAAATCCAATTGCTACATTTTGTTGTGGGAAGCCCTTCTAACATAAGGGTCAATCACAAGATCGCATTAGGACTGACAGAGTTACTCACCCTGCTTTGTTGGTCTTGGTGTAGAGATTGTGCATATTATTGGGGGTCACTTGAGAAGAAACTCCCATGGAGACCTTATCGAGTTGATTTTAGGATTAGATATCTTTCCCTTCCATGTGGATGGGACTTTCGACTGCTTCCCTAGGAATCATTGTCATAATTGGTAAACTTAGTGGACTATCTCCTTAGAGTCTTTACACGAGGTGATTGTCGAGGGAAATGTCTTCACTGTACCTAGAATCAACATTGGTCAAACTCACTTGGGATCCTTTGAGGGTATATGCACGATTGTGTGTGGTATCTTTCACCGAGGTGCAAGTCTGTTAAGTAGGTTGTCAATGTAAATTTTCCACCTGCTTTATCCCAGCCCCTTCTTGTCTTGATTCCATGACACTGGTTTCCATCACCAACTAGTGACCTCAAAATAAGAAGGTTTGTTTGTGTGTCTGATATCTAGATTTTATTAGTGAGTGATGTTTGTTTCTCTAGTTGGCGATAGATTTATTTCATTCTTTATTTGGTGTGGCCAACATCGGCCCTCATTGTTCATGTAGGATGCAAGGGTTACCTCTAGAGGATCCGAAAGAATATACTCCTTTGCATCCTAACTCACCAGAGGGTTCTCCTGAACGAGAATTCAATAACGACATAGCCTCTGATATTGGAAGTTCTACTCCATTGGAGGAATCCATACTTCATGTAAATCCGTTATTGAGTGTGGTACGAGATCCACTTTTTCCTTGGATAAATTCATCAAGAGACGTTGTTGCTTAAGATTATATCGGAATACCTATTGGACCTCACGCATAGTATGGTGTAGACAATCGTCTCATTCAAACAGATTCGTTTAGAACTCTGGTTCATACTGCTTGAAATGTTGATCCTATCTCTTCTAGTCCTATTTTTTCTCTTTGGACAACTTCTTATGGAAAATATATTTTTGAAAAACTAGGAATGAGACATCTACGCCAGAGAACCTCTAATCAATCTATGCCATGACATATGCCTGTCACTATTAAATTTGAATGTTTTTGCAATGAAGTAGAGACGAATTTTCATCGTCATAGAATTGTTTTTGCGATCAAGATAATTTTTTTTTCGTGGGAATTAATTCATCGGTCTAGTGACGACACATGGATCTTCATCGGTCTAGCGACGAGAAAAAGAATCCTATTCACAATAGGGAAATGTTCGTCTAGCGACAAATGTTAGTTGGTCAAACGACTAATATTAGTCACAAGGGTGACAAGAAAACCCTGGCAAACTTAGTCAATAAGCCACTATGAGTCACTAGAATGACGAATATTAGTCGCTAGAATGACCAAACCATTTTTTAAAAAGTTCAAAATAAGGAGGATCAATTAGTCGTTAATTGACTAGCGACAAACAAGTTGGTCACTCTAGCGACTAATAGGTTGGTCGCTAAAGTGACCAACACATTGATGTTTGCAACAAATTGGCTATACTAGCGACGAATAGGTTGGTCACTCTAGTGACTAACAGGTTGGTCGCTAAAGCGACTAACACGTTGATGTTTGCGACCAATTGGCTATACTAGCGACGAACAAGTTGGTCACTAAAGCGACCAATATTGGGGTTTTTTTTAAAAAACAATTATGCCATTCACATAAGATCTATGCAAATATGATCTACATGAGAATTGTTTAATAGAAAAAATGAAATGGTCCATGACTATAACAGACAATTAAAAAAATTTCAATGCAACTATCTATATGCCTATGTTTCTTTTGATTTTTCAAATTAAAATGAAATGAATAGCAAGAAAGAAACCTATAGATGTAAACAACCATTGAAATGCAAAGTTACAACCTATTTGCAGAGAACAAACAAAGAGTCAAACCCTCAAAAAAACTCTTGAAGGAAAGGTAGTAAAACCATAGGGGGGTTTGTTCCTCAATCATTTGGATTTTTAAGGGTTTTAAGCCAAACCTACTGTCACAAACCCACTACCTCAATCATTTTTTTTTGGTCTTCTGCTAAATCAGAGCCCCCGAATTACCTACGGAGGCCTAGCGCAAGCTATCTCTTTCTCTCTCCCCATTCCCATGTGGTTATGGGTCATGGTCATAGTTCAAATAATCACGGTGCCTCTTTGTATTTCGCACCTCGGTGCTATAGGGGTGTTGAATCGTTCAACTCTGCAACTGCCAAACCCCGATAGGGCTAGCGTCTAGCCAATAGGGATGAATCCCAATAGGGCTAGAGAACAATCAATGAGAATAGGCCCCGTCACACGGTTAAGTGGAGTACAGGTGGCAGAGGGGGAATGCGACACAGTAGTCAATAGGATAGGAGGGGCCCCCATTTCACACGCCACACTATTCCGGANGGCCCCCCCCCCCCCCCCATTAAAGGATGAATGGTAAGGGGGGGTCTGGAATTCACCTAAGCACCGTTGATCAAGGTGAATTAATCTCAACCATTCGAGAGTTGCACGTCTGATTCCTGACCCCCCCCCACCACTAAAGGCAAAACAAAAAGGGGGCTCCGGAATGAAACCTCAGTCGTAGATATGGGTGGGTGGACTCTGGCCGTCCATATATGCTCATCACTTACCTTAATGCGCATTCGCACCCTAGCTTAAAGCCGACATCTCTTCCTCACATCTAACAGTCGTCACAGACCCTGAGATCCTCCGAAAGAATCTCGTCCGCTCATCGGGTTAATCATCACGAGAGTCTGAACTCTCGATCACGGGACTCCCGAATTCTCAATCCCTAGTTTTCCGATGCGGTTAATCTCTTGACACATAACCTCAGTAAATCAGGCAGTCCAAATATGTCTCGGGATTTCCACCATGGAAAGTCCCGATCTCTCGTCACCAGGATGCCCGATCCTGCGATTCTCGATTCCCCGAAATGGGTAATCTCATGACACGTGACCTCCGTCAATTGGATGGTTCAGATCTAACTCGAGGTTTTCACCACGTAAAATCCTGAGTCCTCGTCATCAGGATTCCTGATTCCACGATTCTCGATTTTTTGAAATGGGTAATCTTACGACACGTGGCCTCCGTCATTCGGACATCTCAGATCTATTCCGGGGTTTTCACCATGGAAAATCCTGAACTCTCATCATCAGGATTCTCGATTCCGCGATTCCTGATTTCCTGAAATGGGTAATATTAAAACATGTGGCCTCCGTCATTCGGATGACTTAGAGATATTCCAAGGTTTTCACCCTTATACACTGGGGTCTTTAACCTTCGGGTAACTCCTGACATGTCCAATGGCTGTCGAGTTTTTCTAGATGAGATCTAACGACTCAGATTGGTTCCTACCCATATATTCTTCCACAACTCCTTGGACTTGGAAAAATCAACGGTCCAGATACTCCCATGGACCTTGGAGATCTACAGTCCCAAATTCTTCGCTGTCCATGAAGACACAGAAAACAAAGGGGTAAGGAATTTAATACCCTACTCACTCCTACCAATCTAACGGTCATGCGTGACAACATGTTTCTCAATGGAATCTCGTCCGTCGATTAATACCTATCAGGGTTAAGGCACTTAACACCCCATCTTCTTCTTCCAATCTAACGGTCGTGAGTGACCACAGATCTCCTGACGGAATCTCATCCGTCGATTCCATACTTCATCCTTATGCTGCCATCTCGGGTTTTCAAGAGGATCGTTTCTTCTCGTGCAGGGTTACTAAGGCCTTACGCTTTCACATTCACTTTCCCAGTTCTTGATGGGATTTTCACGGAGGGTATCTCTATGGTGAGGTTGTTACCCGGGGTACTATCTGAGGCATATAAGGGCACCTTTCTCCCACAAATCAGACATGCGGTCTGAATTATGCTAGTAAGCATATAAATAGCGATTTATGAAGACATAATCCATACGTAGTCTTTCCATTATAAACATGCATCTACCAGTATTGATCGAAAACACCATACAAACATTCTTACAATGAAATCATTCACAGTTTCACAGCTTATGGGCACAATTATCAGAATAAACATATATATTTCAAGATGCTAGAGGAAAAAGACTTATCAGAAATAACACCAGGGGTTAAGCAATTTCTGAGAGGGGTGCTCGTTTCCACCCAACCATAGGCTCAACAACTCCCATCGGATTTACCACTAGCCACCCCCGAGTTGAGACCATGATGCTGCGAGACTGCGTCTCTGTTTTCCAATGACCAGGAGTGAAGGTTACTCTCCTTCCTCTCTGTTGTCACTCACTTTGCGTATTGCCAGAGTTCTCTTCCTCCCCTTGCGTCTTCCCCCAGTTGCTTCTACCCCATGCCTTATCCTCTTGCGAGGTTGCGTGTGGCGCAATTTCCCTTGCACTGGTCAGTCATGAGGGCTCTACAGATGGGCGGTTCACCTCCCCATCCCTCATTAATTCCTGAGGAGCCATCAACCTGCCAGCCCGCGAGACATTTAATTCGGGGTGAGCGAGCCGCTTTTGGTTCTCCGGGCCAGTGAAGTCCAAATACGGTATTAATTCTCAGTGGAAGTTAACGCCACCTTTCCAGGTGCCTTCCACTGCCATCGTGGTCTCTTTTTCTGCACATCCCCTCTCAACAGTCTTGCAATATAAATTCATAATGTTATTCACATTCATTGACCTTTTCCATAAGGTCCATTCACATCACATATTCACATTCATGAGTTTGCCACGGTTCTGGCCAGTCCATTTATTTTTAAAAACTGGGGGAAACATGGTATTACAATTCCCTCCCCCTTAAAGGAACATCGTCCTCGATGTTCTTATCTTTTAACATGAATTGTATGTATAGAAGTAAACAAAATCGGATATGCATGTCTCATGGCATCCTCCATTTCCCATGTAGCCTCATCTGGGCCAAAATGTCTCCACTGCACCTTTACCTATGCAATGGTTCGGTTCCGGAGCGGGGTTTCCTTTCTGTCGAATATGAATTGGGGTTCTGGTAGAAATTATCCCTCTGGTTCCACCTGGATCACAAACCAGTCAATTATATGATTAGCATCATGTACATATTTCTTCAGTAATGAAACATGGAAAACATTATGTGCTTTTACTGTGGGAGGAAGTGCTAGCCGATAGGCTACAGGTCCCACTCTATCTAGAACCTCAAAGGGTCCACAATACTGGGGTGCCAACTTGGCACAAGCTCCCATTTTTAGGGAACTCCTTCTGGTCTTAATTCTGAGATATACATGGTCTCCCATTTTGAACTCTCTTGGAGTTCTCTTTTGATCAGCATAACTTTTCTGTCGATTCTGAGGGACCTTCAGATTTTGTTTTATCTGAGTCACTTGTTGTTCCATTTCTTTCAACATGTCGGGTCCAAAAGAAATCCTATTTACATGATTACTCTAGCTGACTGGAGTATTACACGGTCTACCATAGAGGACCTCGAAGGGACTCATCTTTAAGGAGGCTTGGTAGCCGTTGTTGTAGGCGAATTCTACCAATGGCAGGTAGTCTTCCCATTTCCTGGGTTGATGCATTACATGCATCCTTAACATATCCTCTAATATTTGATTCACTCTTTCTTTCTGTCTATCGGTTTGAGGGTGATAGGAGGTGATAAACAACAATTTGGTCTCCAAACCAGCCATCAGTGATTTCCAAAAATTGGAAGTAAATTTTGTGTCTCTGTCGGACACTATCTCTTTTGGCATACGGTGCAGTCTATATACCTCTTTCATGAATATCTGGGTGATATCTATCACCGTGCAGGTTTATTTGATGGGGATGAAATGAGAATACTTTCTTAGTTTATCCACCACTACCATAATGGTGTCATTCTGCTTGGTTGAAGTTGGCAATCCAATGATAAAATCCATGGAGATGGTTTCCCATTTCCATTCTGGGATGGGTAAAGGGTGTAATAGTCCTGCTGGGTGTCGATGTTCTTCTTTAACCTGTTGGCACTCTATGCATTGGGAAAAATATTTGGCTATGTCTTTCTTCAATACAGGCGAATAAAATTGTTTCCTGGTGGCAGTGATCATTTTCTGGTATCCTGGGTGACCAGTGTATGGTCTTTTATGTAGTTCATCCATAATGAACCTCTTCAAGTCGTCACAATTTGGAATGTACAAACTATCTCTGTAAGTGAGAAGACCTCCTTCGGTCATCTGGTAGCCTTCATATTTTACTCCATTGGGTTCTTGTTGTAGGTACAGGGTCACAGTCTGAACGAATGGATCTATATTTTGTGCATTTCTGACTCTGTTCTTGACATCTGTCTCGTAGGTACTCACCATTCCCAGGTGAATTGTTTTTATGCTTTTTCTAAGGGCATCGACCACCCTATTTTCTTTCCCTTTGATGTGTTTGATTTCAAAATCAAATTCACTAAGGAGGGCCATCCATCTAGCTTGTCTAGCATTGAGCTTTGGTTGGTCAAACAAATATCGAAATCCACAGTGATCTGTCATAAGTACAAATTTTCTTCCCAAGAGGTAATGCCTCCACATTTTCAAGGCATGCACTATGGCAGCTAGTTCTAGATCATGAGTCACATATATGACTTCATGTTCGTTCAATTTTTGGGATTCATAGCAGATCACACTTCCTTCCTGCATAAGGACTCCTCCGAGCCCTTCCTTACAGGCATCTGTGCACACAAGGAAGTTAGCTTCTAGGTTAGCGATTTTCAACACAGGTGCATGGGTTATTAGATGTTTCAGGGTTTGAAATATTTCTTCACATTGCTGAGTCCATAGGAATTTTGTCCCCTTCTTCTAGAGGGCAGTGATTGGACAACCAATCTTGGAGAATCCTTTTATAAATCTCCTATAGTATCCCGTTAATCCCATAAAGGATTTGATGTCTGAGACATCCTTTGGGGTAGGCCATTCCATGATAGACCTGATCTTGTTAGGATCTACTGCTACCCCTTCCTCGGATAGAACATGTCCCAAGTAGTGTATTTGCTTATGAAAGAAGTCACATTTGTTGAATTTAGCATAGAGTTGATGCTCTCTTAGCACTTGCAACACAAGTTTAATATGCTCTTTATGTTCTTCTCTATTCTTAGAGTAGATTAATATGTCATCAATAAAAACTAGTGAAAATTTATCTAAGAATTTACTGAGTACATTGTTCATTAAGAACATGAAAGCGGCAGGGGCATTGGTTAGCCCAAATGGCACTACCAAAAACTCATAGTGACCATACCATGTCTGGAAAGAGGTTTTATGGATGTCTTCACCCTTGATTCGGACTTGATGGTATCCTGACCTCAAGTCAATCTTTGAGAAAATAAACTCACCCCCCAACTGATCGAATAGATCATTGATCCTGGGCAAGGGGTAGTTGTTCTTTATGGTTACTTTATTGAGTTGTCTATAATCTATACACAGTCTAAGGGTGCCATCCTTCTTTTTCACAAATAGGACTAGTGCTCCCCATGGGGACACGCTGGGTCGAATATAACCCTTATCCATCATTTATTTCAATTGTAATTTGAGTTCCACTAACTTAGGTGTGCTCATATGGTAGGGTGTCCTAGACACCAACACCGCTCCTGGTGAGAGCTCTATCGAGAAGTCAATGTATCTTCTCAGAGGTAGACCTGGTACCTCTTTCGAAAACACATCTTTGTATTCTCTCAGGATAAGGTGATCATCAGGGCTTGGTTTAGCACCTTTGATTGTTTTCAAAACCTGTATTGCATATAGGGGACAACCCTTTCGGCAATACTTTCTCATTTGCAGGGATGATATTTGCCTCACCAAGACCGGTTTTTGGATCCCTTGGAGGGTTACCCTTTTTCCTTCCTTGCTCACACATTCTAAGGTTTTATGGTAACAATCCAATTTGGCTTTATGGGTGGCCAACCAGTCCATACTAATCAACATATCGTATGATCCCAGGGGTAATACGTTAAGGGTTTCTTGGGTGGGGAATTCACCCAATATTAACTAGCAGGCTGGTATGACCTCTTCTACCCTTCTTTTGGTGCCAGTGGCTAACTGTACCAACCATGGATTGGTTTGTTTTTTTGGCTATAAATTACACCTTTCAATATCTCTAGGGGATATATAACTCAAATTGGAACCAGGGTCAATCAAAATAGACACTAGATGGTTAAAAATGATACCTTCTATTTCCACCACTGAAGCTTGGTGGTCATCTTGATTATTATCCAAGGCTGCATAAATCTGTGGCACACTCCTTGCCACATCATTGACTGTGGTAGCTTCCTGAATGTTGTAAACTTTCTGACTGTTCTATTGTCGGTGTGGACAATCTCTCAGGAGATGCTCTTCTCCGCAACCCCATCATTTCAGAGGTTCTCTCTTTGGGTTATCAGTCTTCACTAGTATAGGTCCAGAAGTTTTATTTCCGCCTGATGATGGAAAGTTCTGCTAGATTTCATTCTGGGGTTCTTCTTGTAGTTTTCAAATCCTGAGGATTTGATACCCTTTTTATGAAATCTCGAACCACTCTTTTGTTTCTAGTCTCCATGAGACTCTGCCCGATGTCCATATTGTTCATGACAATATGTTTCTTTTCGAATAGTGTCTTCTAAGGTCTTTGGCTCGTTGAATTTGATTTGGTTCCAGTATTCCTTGGGTAGCCCACTGATAAAGAATTGCGCCTTCTCCTTCTCTTCTTTGATGTAGGGTACATATCTCAATAAATCGAGGAATTTGTTGATATATTCCTCTATAGTGAGTTTCCCCAATTTGAGTTCATAAAACTCTTTAGACTTCTCGTCGAAATATATTTTCGACAAATACTTCTTTCCGAAGTACTTTTCAAACTGTTTCCAAGATAGGTCCTCCTCGCAGACCCCTTTCATATTCTTAAGGTCTTCCCACCAGATGGAAGCCTTTCCATTCAGAGTAAAAGTGGCCACTCGGGCCTTCAAATTCTCTGAAAAATCATGGACTCTGAAATATTTCTTCAGTCCAAGTAGCCAGGCCTCAACTTCCTCTCCCTTCTTTATCTCACCATCGAAGGAGGGAGGTTTGGCCTTTCTAAATTCCTCAAATTTATGACCCTTGGAAGTCTTTTTCTTCTTCTATTTTCTTCGAGAATAGGAACTGGTCCTGCTGCTAGAAGAGCCTTCTGAATCACTAGCTTTCTTCTTTGTGGAATCGTCTTGCACTGGTCCTTTACCTCTGGGGTGGACCTTTCTTGAGGTGCTCCTCTCAGTATGGCCACTGATACGACCATGTTTCTAAATCTCGGCTTCATGTTGAATTTGTCATTGTAGGTCGGATAAGCTCTGCAGTAAAACTGCATTAATTTCGGTTTGCTTTTCTTGTTCTTTCATCATCCTTTCATTGTCAGCCTTGCATCTTTGCAATTCAACCATGAGACTCCTCACAGTCTCGGCTAGATCTGGAGGGGTTCCTATTCCTCTTCTTTCATCAGACTCTTCGTCTCTATTGTGGGATCCTTCTCCCATCTCTTGGTGAGTCACCATTTTTTGCGTCTGTAAATTCCCACGGTTGATCGTCCGCTTGGCAGAAAAGACAAACGTTGGTTGTTAGTCAAGAGTTAGATACATTTTTATAACCTATGCATAAATTCATATTTTCACATGTATACCCATATAACAGGGGTTTTTCATTTGGGTCTTAATCCTTATTTATCCGGCCATCTCAATTGCAAGAGACTCTACCTACTTTAGTAGGTAGCCATCGTAACACTAAAACAGGACAACAAAGTTCATGTCTCAGATTACAATTTCATCTTGCAATCCTTCATCTTAAGGAGAAAATGCATATGGAAATGTCTTCTTATGTGGCTTGTGCCTAAGCCCAAGCAGGCCAAGTGTTGTAACCATGCTCTAATACCACTTTGTCACATACCCACTACCTCAATCAAATTGTTTTAGTCTTCTCCTGAATCAGAGCCCCCGAATTACTTACAAAGGCCTAGCACAAGCTAGCTCTTTCTCTCTCCTCGTTCCCATGTGGTCAGGGGTCATGGTCATAGTTCAAATAATCGTGGTTCCTCTTTGTATTTCATGCCTCATCGCTATAGGGGTGTTGAATCGTTCGAATCTGCAATAGCTGAACTATGATAGGGCTAGCATCCGGCCAATAGGGACGAATCCCAACAGGGCTAGAGAACAACCAATGAGAACAGGCCCCGTCGGACGGTTAAGTGGAGTACAGGTGGCAGAGGGGGAATGTGACACGGTAGTCAATAGGATGGGAGGGGGCCCCATTTCACACGCCACACTGTTCTGGAACCCCCCCCCCCATTAAAGGTCGAATGGCAAGGGGGGGTCCGGAATTCACCTGATCACTGTTGATCAAGGTGAATTAATCTCAACTATTCAAGAGTTTCACGTCGTATTTTTGACCCCCCCCCCCCACCGCTAAAGGAAGAACAACAAGGGGGCTCCGGAATGAAACCTCGACCATAGATCTGGGCAGGTGGACTCTGGCCATCCAGATCTACTTGTTACTTACCTTAATGTGCATTCGTGCCCTGGCTTAAAGCTGACATCTCTTCCTCACATCTAACGCTCGTCACAGACCTTGAGATCCTCCGAAAGAATCTCGTCCATTCATTGGGTTTATCATCACGAGAGTCCGAACTCTCGATCACAGGACTCCCGAATTCTCGATCCCTAGTTTTTGGATGTGGTTAATCTCTTGACACGTAACCTCCATAAATCGGGTGGTCCAGATCTATCCCGAGATTTCCACCATGGAAATTCTCGATATCTCATCACCAGGACTCCCGATACTACGATTCCCGATTCCCCAAAATGGGTAATCTCATGACACGTGACCTCCATCAATCAAACGGTTTATATCTAACCTTGGGTTTTCACCATGGAAAATCCCAAGCCCTCATCATTAGGATTCTCGCTTTCATGATTCCTGATTTCCCGAAATGGGTAATATTATGACACGTGGCCTCTGTCATTCGGATGGCTCAGATCTATTTTGGGATTTTCACCATGGAAAATCCCAAACTCTCATCATCAGGATTCTCGATTCTGTGATTCCTGATTTCTCGAAATGGGTAATCTTACGACACGTGGCCTCCGTCATTCGGATGGCTCAGAGCTATTCCAAGGTTTTCACACCTATACACTGGGGTCTTTAACCCTCGGGTAACTCTTGATAGATCCAACGGCTGTCGGGTTTTTCCAAACGAGATCTGATAGCTCAGATTGGTTACTGCCCGTGCATTCTTCCACAACTCCCTGGACGTGGAAAAATCAACGGTCCAGATACTCCCATGGACCTTGGAGATCTATGGTCCCAAATTCTTCGTTGTCCAAGAAGACACAGAAAACAAAGGGGTAAGACATTTAACACCCTACTCACTCCTACCAATCTAATGGTCATGCGTGACCACAGGTTTCCTGATGGAATCTCGTCCATCGATTAATACCTATCAAGGTTAAGGAACTTAACACCCCAACTTCTTCTTTCGATCTGATGGTCGTGAGTGACCACAGATCTCCCGATGGAATCTCATCCGTCGATTCAATACCTCATCCTTATGCTGCCATCTTAGGTTTTCAAGAGGATCGTTCCTTCTCGTGCAGGGTTACTAAGGCCTTATGCCTTCGCATTCACTTTCTCGGTTCTTGATGGGCTTTTCATGGAGGGTATCTCTATGGGGAGGTTCTTACCCAGGGTACTATCTGAGGCATATAAGGGTACCTTTCTCCCACAAATCAGACATGTGGTCTGAATTAGGTCAGTAAGCATATAAATAGCGATTTATGAAGACATAAGCCATACGTAGTCTTTCCATTATAAACATGCATCTACCAGTATTGATCGAAAACACCATACAAACATTCTTACAATGAAATCATTCATAGTTTCACAGCTTATGGGCATAATTATCAGAATAAACATATATATTTCAAGATGCCAGAGGAAAAAAACTTATCAGAAATAACACCAGGGGTTAAGCAACTGCTGAGAGGGGTGCTCGTTTCCACCCAACCGTAGGCTCAGCGACTCCCAATGGATTTACCACTAGCCACCCCCGAGCTGAGACCACAATGATGTGAGACCGCATCTCTATTTTCCAGTGACCAGGAGTGAAGGTTACTCTCCTTCCTCTCTTTTATCACTCACTTTGTGTATTTCCAGAGTTCTCTTCCTCCCCTCGCATCTTCCCACAATCGATTCTACCCCACGCCTTATCATCTTGTGAGGTTGTGTGTGGCGCAATTTACCTCGTGTTGGTCACTCATGAGGGCTCTATGAATGAGTGGTTAGCCTCCCCATCCCTCATTAATTCCTGAGGAGCCATCAACCTTCCAGCCTGCGAGACATTTAATTCGGGGCCAGCGAGCCTCTTTTGGTTCTCCGGGCCAGTGAAGTCAAATACGGTATTAATTCTCGGTGGAAGTTAATGCCACCTTTACAGGTGCCTTCCACCGCCATCATGGTCTCTTTTTCTTCATATCCCCTCTCAACAGTCCTCCAATATAAATTCATAATGTCATTCACATTCATTGACCTTTTCCATAAGGTCCATTCACATTCATGGGTTTGCCACGGTTCTGTCTAGTCCAGTTATTTTTACAAACTGGGGGAAACAGGGTGTTACACCTACAAACTAAAATGTAACTAATAATCCACATTCCCTAAATATAAACCTAGTAGACACACGAAAGAAATAAAAACTAGAAAAAATAATTTTTTTAAACCCTACAGAAAGTTACCTCAAAAAGTGTGTTGGCCCATGACAAAAGGTACCATGTTTCCTACATTGACAAATAAAGGAACCAGACCTTGTTGATGCATTGGCCAATGCACTTCTTGACCCCAATAAGTGTGATGGTCTCTAGGGGGCTCTTGCACCTGGGAGCTCAACTCTGTGGGATTCCTTTGTGGTTTCCAACCCTTGTCACTTGCAAACACAACACATAAAGCTAAAAGAAGTCTGAAAAACCTAAAAAACTCATAAAAAACAAATAAACTCATTTACCACACACCCACAATCAAGGATCTTGATATTGGCTCATATCCCTAGTGGAGTCACCACTCTATTGGTGAAAATGCACAAACAGAGTGAGAAACTTTGCAAACCTTGTGGTTGCTACAAGATTATAGACAAATGAGTTAGAAAACTAAAAACCCTATATTTCAATGAACCAATTTATTCTCTAAGCTATGTTATTCCTATATGTGGAAGTAAAATGCAACAAAAAAATAAAAGACAAGAACAACTATTTGATTAAAGAATAAATGAATCCATTACCCAAATGATAGACTTCACAATACCATTGGTGGAGAGATATTGAAGGTGTTTATCTTCTATTGGCCTCTCCTTTAGAGGATTCTTTGATTTCCTCGAGTGTGTGGTTGTAGTTTCTCTTTCCTTTGGCTATAGATGGATGCAATAATGTTCTCCTCAAGAAAATAGGGTTTCATTAGTAAAGGGACAAACCTAGGGAAAACATCCACAATGAGGGAAAATGAGAGAAAGAGGAATGAAACAGTGATAATGAAATGAGGGGAGACCTCTCCTTGTTTTATAGGAAAAATAGGGAATTTCTCTCATATTTTTTCTTTTCTAAATTAAAAATAGGAGGGAAAGTCATAAAAAGGGCTTATGAATTAATTAAGTGGGATTAACTTTAGGGAAATGGTTCCTAAAGTTAATTAAATGGGATATTTATGAATTTATGAGTGAAATTAACTTTAGGAAAATGGTTCCCAAAGTTAATTAAATGGGATATCGTGTAAAAGTCATGATACCCATACTATTGTTGGGGTATTTCAATACACATAGCATTTTGTTCTAGATTAAAATTCGAACCAGAAACTCCCTTTCGCCCTGATTTTCTGGTAATGGCAATGATGGAGAATTTTTTCGCCCCTATTTTCTAGTAATGGAAACGATTTAGAGGTATTTCTCCCTAGTTTCATGGTACTGGAAATGATTCAGAGTTATT
This sequence comes from Picea engelmannii, assembly GCA_009831015.1. NCBI lineage: Eukaryota > Viridiplantae > Streptophyta > Pinopsida > Pinales > Pinaceae > Picea > Picea engelmannii. The sequence goes on from ML779262.1 coordinate 673,442, forward strand.
TTTCCATGGGTTCCCTCAAATCATGAGTGGAGAGGCCTTGTAGTTGTCTTACCTTACCTACATCGAAGGGAAAGTGGAAAGAGTGAAGAGCATGGACAAATGCACTATCACAATGTATGGAGAAATAGGGTCTAAATTTTTGGATATGAAAAGACACCAGAGAATACATTTCTCCCCTACAATGTCTTTAGTGAGACTAAAAAAGCAAGTCAAACCCTTGATCTGACAATGTTCAACAATTATAAACAACTCTATGACATGTTATGAAAAATGCTTGGTATTGAATATTTAGAGCTATCAAACCGTATTATCTACAAGGATATTGGTAACATTATGAGGCAGGTTGGAGAGGAAC
>ML779262.1:685222-730763 GCA_009831015.1 Picea engelmannii
TTACAAAAACCTAAAATCCACCAAATTGATTAGAATTACCAAAAGTTGAAACCCAATTGAAATTGTTGCAAGAGGGTTGTTTTGTGTATATATTGTTTGACTTTGTATTAGGCCATTAGATAGCACCACAAAATCCAACAACCGAGAGAAGAAGGATTTGTAGCAATAGCTTCAAATAGATGGCACAAAGATGCCTGATATTGTTCTTTCTTCAATGTGTTCATAATTGTTACAAATTGATACCTATAAATAAAAAATTGATTTTTCCTCCATATGATGCGAAACATGTCAAAATGATAATGATGTGGTGTTCACTAGGTTGACTAGTGCTTATGTCAAGACTTAAAACCTAGATCTTGAGTGTGCCTAAGGTGATCAAATTGGAATAAACCTTCCTCATTTTAAGGGAGATAGTTACACTTTTGGGTATACATGTAGATGATCCTATGGATTGGTCTATCACATATGTTCTTTCCATATAGGCTCATATATCTAAGGTAGATTGAATCAATTTTAAACTTGCATATTGAATTAAGGTTTGGAGAGTGATTATAGAACTAAACTTGATGAATTTAAAGACATGCTATGATGTTTTATGTTCAAACTTTTATGCTAGTTGGGCTTGTAGAATAGATGATGCTAGAGACTATGCATTTAGTTATTTATGTAGTTTTCTAATTAGGGCACAATAAAATTGCTTAATGAGGGTAAACTTGAAAATTAGAAACATTACGAACTTCTTAAGGGAAAAGTTGACAAAATTCTAGTGAAGGAGGTCAGGAATACAATTGAGAGAAAGATGGTGGAGATTACCTAATAAGGACTATGTCAACCAAATCGAGAAGAAGAAGCATGATGATCAGTCATCAATTAAAAAAGTTAAGAAGAAAAATACATTCCTATACTATGGAAAGGTAGGAAAAATTAAGAAGACTTGTTGGATCATATCATGATATATGTGATGTAAGTGATGCATGAATGCAAAATCAATCATAAGAGGAAGTGTAAGTGATGTCTCTACTTTTAAAAAGATAGTTTATAATGAGGTAAATGGCCTAGATTTGGGATCTAGGATCAATGTCATAGGTTTAACAACTTGACAATCTAGAGTTTCCAAACCTTGTTTCTATATGCTAAATTTGATCACTCCACAACCTAGTTATACCTGTTGGGTATATTTTGCATATATTTTAATTCTATATATCCTAAATTTAATCTTCAAATGATTTTTTTATACCCTAATTCACCTTCTAATACTTGATTGAAAAACATGCCAAGTTACCAAGGCTAATTTTGCCAACAAAATCTTAGACTCAACTTTATCCAATATTGCCATGTGAATAAAGCCAAAAAACTAATTTGACCTTTTGTGATATATTTTCCAATCCTTGCATAAAATTTCATTGTTCAAGGGAGTTATGGAGGTAGTTTGGACTCAATTTTGATAAGAAAAGTGATAGTGGGATAGAAGATAGTGAATTGGAGAATATAACAATAGAAAAATGATTATACAAATGTTGGAAAAGGCTACAAAACAATAGGTTTTAGTATGCATTTTAAACAACAGATTGCTTGAATACATTCACAGGAAGATGATTAGCCTTCTTGGTAGCCATATGACCTCTGAATTCAATGGATCATGGAAAATGTTTGTATCTTCAATGATTATTCATAAGCATGGGGTCTTTCCCATAGTTAATTTCAATCATGCATATAAGGTTTTTACCATGTTACTACAATAGTTTTATTGTGTAGATTTGGAGGGTAATTCACATGACTCATCATTATTAGTGAGTAGCAATGATCCCTATCTGTGAGCACAATAGAAAGACATTTCAAACAATAGTTTGGTGCACCATTAATTTATTATCCTAAGGGTTGTCTCAAGGAAATGTAACCAATGTCAACCAATGTCAAGGGAGAGAAATAATGGCCTTATGTCCTAAATGAAGAGTCTCAAGTCAAGCACTAAAAGGAAAAACCATGAATATTATCAAGTTGTTTCATTGAAATCATCCTTCAACCATGAAACAAGACATTAATAGGGTATATTTGGCCTACTAGAGGGATATGAGTGCCATGATTAAACCACAACAAAGGCTCTAAAAAAGAACATGTCTCGGTTCCACACATCGCATAGTTATTAGGTACATCATGGTTAGGGTTTTATAGCACTTGAGTGGGATATGAGGAAAACCACATGATCTCTCACTTCAATGTCTTCACTGACGATGATGAAGAATATAATTATCTTTTATGTGAATCAAACTAGAGTGCCAAGAATATAATGACTTTGAAACAATGTTGGTCAAATTCCAAACATCCTTGAAAGATTGTCTTTTGAAATGGTACATGAAGTATGTGCAGAATACCCCTTTATGTATTCTCAGAACCTTTAACAAACTGTAACAATCCTTCATCACATAATTCAAAAATACTAAGACTAAACAACAAAATTGCATTGAAATTTTGGACCCGTTGATTTCTCTACACAATTGGGCCCATTTGCAAAACTTGGTACCTACATGAGGACATAATTTGACAAAATAAGGATTGGTAGGAGGCCCATCGACCCTATTGTGCATAATTATTTTTACAATATTTCAAACAAAACCTAAGCATACAGATTTTGGCGGCGTCATTGTTGATGCTCTGATCAAATCCCCCTTGGCTCTGATCAAATCCTCCTCTCTTCCCTGACCTCCTCCATGTGCCCTCCTCTTCGTGTGACCTACCTCCTCTGTGTGCCCTCCTCTCTACCCTAACTTCCTCTCCTTCTCCTATATCGTGCAACCTACAACCTCCTCTCTATTGATCTAACCTCGACCTTCTCCTCTAGCTAGCTCACGCGGGATCTGACCTCGGCCTTCTCCTCCAGCTAGCGCGCGTGGGATCTCAACTCGACCTTCTCCTCCAACTAACTCACACGTGATCTCACCTCGACCTTCTCCTCCATCTAGCTTGCATGGGATGATATGTGTCTTTCATTTTTTTGTTTTCAAATTATGTTTTGTTATTTGTTTTTCTTTTGGCATTTTTTTTTGTTTTTGTTTTTATTATAGTTATATATAATATAGTATATATAATTTATTCCTTGTTTAGGGAGAGGGATGTCTTTAATGAAACATTAACCTATAATGTGAAATATCAAGTAGACCAAGGCTTCTATTACTATCACATAAATTTCAAGTCCCAACATAGATCCTTGTCAAATGTAATGGATTAGCCCTACTTGCTCTTATTTATATATGTTGATGGAAAGATATATCATTGCTTCTAAGAATATTTTCCATGGCTCTAGGGAAAAAAGGGACAAATTCAAGAGCCTTAAGCATGACCAGGATGAAGGGAAACTTGACCTCATGGGCCTTTTCAATGTCAATTTTTAAAAAAAAAGTATTGAGTCATGAGCATCTAGCCCATTCTGTTCCTTCCCATGTTGTTAGGATATTAATTTTTTAACAAAAACTTAATAGTTCATTATTTAGAGACATGCATTTTTTTAATAAAATCATGGCTATAGAAAATATATTCAAGAAAGACACATTTATTATGTACGATTATTGGTTTCTTTTTTCTTCCAAAATTAGTCATATAGAAACTTGAGTGCTTGGAGGTTTTTTATGCTCTAAAAATGAGGTGGACCATGCATTGTCAATATTGTTTCCATGGAGCATATTTGCCTTGCCTAAAAAAGGCAAAGGCCTCATATATACTAATATAATTGTGCATGGAGGAAGCATGTCAGGAAAGCAGATAGTGAGTTCAATGATTGGTGATGAACCTTCAAAAAGATTGACCTAATACATAATTGTTAAACGGAAATTTAGATCCAAAATAAATAGACTTTTCACCCTCAATGATGTTAATGTTGCTTCAAGTGATTTCATGATTGGTGGTTCTTTTTCACTAATTCAAATAGTTTGGGAAGAAAGGGAGAAGGTAGTTTCAACTCTTACAACTTAGTACTAGGATGATTTTATCTAGAGAGGATTAAAATTTTCTTGTGACTCTATTTTGACATGGAAAGTACAACATTCTAACATTTCACATATTAGTAGATACATTCTTAATTTTTTCTTAAAAATGAACTTTAGATGGAGAGATCTATGAGATGGGAAATTTGAACATGGACATCCTAATCTAGTCTTACAAGAGAATTTGGAATGGTTTAATTGGATTGTATTGTCATATAAGAACTTCAACAAGTAATAATTGTATAGTCTTAACAGTAATGTTTTCATTCCTACTTTGGATGACTAGATCTTGCATAATAAAGGTAAGAAAAAGGGCAATCTTTAGTATTCTAGTATTCCATCCACTAAGAAAGCTAAGAAAAAGGTCTCTAGTATTCCATCCACTAAGAAAGGTAAGAAAAATGTCAACGAGGAGGATGTGGTTATTGGGAAAAAAGGTCACAAGGTGTGCATATGTGAGTACATGGCTTTATAAAGAGTCCCACATCATCAATGAAATAACGTCCTTTGGCATGAGCTATCATAGTGTCATCTCCACAATGAGAATTTCTATAATGAAGAAAATTATAACATTTGTACTCAATCATAAATTATATCCTTTAGGAAAGATACATAATATTTGGAGATCCAAGATTGGAGGTATTTTTTCTTTATCCATAAGCCACATGGAGGAAACCATCTTAATGTAAAAGGATGACCAAGTTGAGGTTTTACCTAAGCGAAAGAGATTATTAAAGGGGGTGACCTTCCCATGAGAGGAGGATCCTTTAAGGATGTTGATATGTTATATCTACATGTTGCAACCCTCAATTACTAATCAATAAGAGAGTAACATTATATGGCATTGAAATAACTTCAAGACTACTAGCTTGTTTGAACAACCATGGATGAGTATAAAAAATACTAGATATTCTCATAATATTTTAGAGGGGGAAATTACATAGTTGTTACCACAAAAGGGGAAAAATTATCTAATTTTAAGTAATGGTTTAACACTGACCCATGCACAAAAGAGAGTGTGGTTAAATGATGTGTTGTAAGATAATTCTAAAGTTGGAGGTAAGGAAATATTTAAAAGGTCTTCCATATAAAAATCATATTGCAAAATATTTTATTGTGTATTTCTCCTTAGCAAACTCTTCATTGTTTCACCCACCACCTAATTAGATCACCTAGTTTTAATAATAGGTCAAACAATTGATTCTTGGGTATCTAAACACTTAACATATGCATTGTATCAAACAAATGAGTTATGCTTTCAAACATGAAAAACCGTTGCAAATGTGGAATTATGGGAATGTGATGAAGAACCTTTCGAGACACCCTTTTTGTTACTTGATCGGTTCAATATCTACTGGTAAGACATACGTCTAGTAAGTCTAGAGACAAAACAAGTGGGTGTATTGTGAGTCGAATTTGAGTCCAGAAACCCTCCCATATCCTTAAGGCATGTGAATACTCTATCCATGTCAAATTTCAGTGCATACAAAAACAATTTGAAAAAAATTCAACGTTGGCCCCATTCGCAGGTCAATGTTTCCCATGTCTAGGTCACTGTTGAGGGACCCCTAATGGAGCCCACATGAGGAATCATAATGAAAGAAAGTGAAATAAGGCTCCAATAAAGGTGTGTGTCCTCAATAATAAGAATAAACATAAGTGCAAGGAACATCCAATATAATCGGGCATCTTCCTTTATGATCTAGGACATAAAACCATGAAACCCCTAGGCCATCCAAATATCAACTTGTAAACCTACCTTTGTGATGAAAATCACAAGAGTAGTGAAAAAATACTAGTTCAGGCCTCATGTAAAATGAGGGGTAACACTAGCAACACAAACTGGATAATTTTGAACATACTCATAATTTCATTCCTCTTGCCAATGCCAATTTCTAGTAGGTTTGATTCCTAACTTTCAACCCAAATGGATGAACCATCAATAAATTGGCTTCATTAACTCAATTTAATTAATTAACTAGATTATTGAATTCATTTCTTTATTATTGAATTCATTGACTACATTATTGACTTCATTGTTTGATTATTGAATTACCAAGTCGAGTTAATGTCACATAAGCTTCAATATGTGCCTGTATGCATCAAAATTTAACATGGTTAGACTAGACACATGCCTTGACGGTATGAGATGGTTTCAAGTCTCAAGGATGTATTATGTCCCCACATAATCTTTGATATCTTCCACATTTGCATAAACATTCATCATGGTGCACCTCTCATTGTCATCATTCGTCATTCCATTCTACAGAATCAATGTCAAAACTATCTTGAAATTTAACATGGAACTTTCAATACACCCATCATAAATTTCTTCAACCGAAACCACATAATACTTAAGGATCTCACAAAACCTATAACGATACTTAAGGATGTTTGATGTCCCCACATAATACTTAAGGAGGGCTTGATTATTGAATTACCAAGTCGAGTTGATATTGCAGAAGCTTCAATTCACCCACCACAAATGTCATGCACTGACCTCGCACAGTGAGAAGTGAATGGGACCAACGTTGACATTTCTTCAGTATGTGCCTGTATGCATCGAAATTTTACATGGTTAGACTAGACACATGATTTGATGGTATGGGAGGGTTTCAAGACTCAAGGATGTATGATTTCTAATTATGCCCGCGCCCCCCGCCCCACCCCTCACATCACTCTCAATTTCTCCATACCCAATATGAAATAATAAAGAACATGTAAAATACGGTATATCTTTATCAAACTCAACATCATCAATATCATCTTCATCATTAACATTATCATTTCCCCAATACCCAATCTATCTATATTTAACAACTATAATTAAAAACGACACTAAGATTACATGAAAGAAAAAAAACATAAGAGATCTATAGTACAAATGACTCACCACATGTAGGAATATCATTGATCTTCTTCTTCATCCAACTCATCATATTCTATATCATCATATAGTATTTCAAAATCATCGTTGAATGGATTGGCCATATGAACATCATCATCAATACTGTCATAATTTTCCATAATATCATCATCATATATAGCGTCATCGAGAACATTATCATCTACATCATATGGTCGATCAACTTCCTCGACTTCATCATGTGACGATACACGGTCTACCTCCTCATGTTCCTCTATATCACCTTATAGTTCTTGAATATCATCTTCTTCTGGTACATTATACTTTACAGACCTTCCTCTTGGATCATATCTAACAACAAACGACCAACCTGGTTTACCGGGAACCTCGCAATAGAATACCTGCTCACATTGGCTTGGAAGAACATAATTTTCTAGACCCGGTTCAAATGTCCTTGTATTTACCATGGTAAAACCATTGTCATGTTGAATAACAGTTCTTTTAGGATCACGTTCATTTATCCATAAATGATACCATTTGACCTCAAATAGAATTATCTTGAAGGATTTGCAGTCACACTCGATTATATCATCAAAATGTCCATAATATCTATTTTTTGTTAGTCTTGGATGTTTTTCACTTCTAGAAGAAACATTAGTGACTTTAAATTTGTCGTAACTGGGATATATATATATATATGATTGATTTGCCACAAATGACTTTTTGATTTCCACACGTGCCCTTGTTGGTCGCTAGAGCGACTAAATGGTGGTTAGTCGCTAGAGCAATCAAGATTCCTCATTAAAACGACCAACCTGGAATGTTGGTCGCTAGAGCGACCAACATTTGGACACCGAAAAAAAAAGGTATATTTAGTACAAAAAATGCAAAACAAATATGACGAAATTCTAAACCGTCGTAATTTGCACCCAATGTAGTAGTGTGTGACTTCTAATTCCTACACAGTACCCTTAGATCATTTTACCGACATGACCAATAATGTTGTCACAATCTCAGACCAATTCTTGGTTGGTTCTCATACAATCCTTCCTCTCCAACTCACTAGCTCTAGCAGGGTCCCACAAGCTATGCTTGTTTCTTCCAGAAGTGCAGTAATCACTCAAGATCCTATTAGAACACCACTTCCTCTTAGACAAAATACATCACTTCCACCTGGGTATCATTCTCTAAATACATCTATTGCTAATCCTGCCCAGAGTCCATTTGGAGGGGATAATCTTTTTGTTCCTCCTGGGTATAATGATACTAGTAGTTATGTTCCTACACCTACCCAGGTTCTCTTCGAGGGGCCTAGAATTCCTCCTCCACCTTCACCTAGAGGATCTAATCATCCTGGCCCAGGTAGATCCAATAAAACTAGAGGCACAAGTCATTCTATCACTTCTGGTTTTCAAATTCTTGTTGGAGGTCAACCTCAAGTTGGGGATCATAACCCAGTGTATGGGTAGTATATCCCTGGATTACAGTCTCAACAGATTTCATATCCGTCTACTATTGTGAATTTTTCCCTTGTTCGTGAACCAATACATGATTGTTTATATGAAGGGAACTCAGGTAACATTTCACCCACCATACCTTTAGATATTTCGATTAAACCTGAAGTCGTGGAAAATGTTCACATTGGTGCCTCGTGTTTTGTCGATGAGGTCCAGATTTATAAATCTCTTTTCCAAGAATTCCATGATGTTTTTTCCTGGAGTTACAAAGAAATGCCTAGAATTGATCCAAATATTATTGTACATGAGATTAAGACTTACCCAGACGCTAAACTCGTTCGACAAAGACTTCTCCTAGTACATCCATGCAAAGCTACTGCTATTAAACTTGAAGTTGAAAAACTTCTTAAAGTTGGTTTTATTTATCCTGAGGCTTTGACTGATTGGGTAACTAATTTGGTTATGTTTATGAAGAAACAAGGCAAAATCTGTGTTTTTGTATATTATAGGGATATCAACAAGGCTTGTCCCAAGGACAATTATCCAACCCCTTTCCTTGACCAGATTGTTGATGACTGTGCTAGGAGTGAAATATTCTCTTTAATAGATTGTTTCTCCGATTATAATCAAATCAATATTTTACCTATGGATCAACATAAGACTTATTTTATCTTCCCTTGGGGAACCTTCACATACCATAAACTACCTTTTGGTCTCAATAATGTTAGTGCAACTTTTCATCGTTGTAACAACCTTCCTAGTTAAGGACAACTACTCTGATAACATGTGCAATTTTTTTTTTGTTTTAACCGTGTGTGCGCGCGTGTAGAAGAGACAACCCCCTCGACTCTACGTCACCAGTCGAACCAACCAGACGCAAGTAAGATGAACTCAATCAAAACGACCCGACACCTCACAATGACCACAAGAATAAATGCCCCTTGACATAAGGCGTGGAACTAGCAGCAGTAAGCAGAAAAAGATGCCAGGGGTTAGGTACAGTACTGTCACAGAATGAAAGAATCCAACAGTAGAGTCGCAGTAGTGGAACTGTGCCTTTAAACAGCCCGAGACTACTGATACGGCTCAAAGTGTGTCGCAAGAGTGGAACTATGCCTTTAAACAACCCGAGACTCTTGATACGGCACTGGATTCCTTCCACCGGGTTTACACACAGACAAAAATGCTACGCTACAAGAGGTGTCTAGATCCCGCCCGACACAAACTGGCTACGCAATACAATACCACCAAGTACTACAAATCAGGGACAATCATGACCTCTACGGGAGATGCAATTCAGGAGGACTCAATCGACACTGTGCTTAATTCAAGGCATTCCAACATGTAAGTTCCTCAATAATAATAAACATTACCAATTCCTAACCGTTAACATGGAACCATAATAATGATGACATTCCTTACCCTACGCATACAATCAGCCTCCTTGCTTTGATTAGTACTCTAGCCAATCATTACAAGTAACCTCAACAATTATTATTAACATTAACTTTACCATAAGCATTAACATTAGGCATTACGATCAACGACAACTAAAAGAATCCAAACTTAACATTGACATGACAATAATCATTAATCTTAAACATCAATAAGGTTAGCATTACTTCGGTAATATAAGGACTTCGCAATTCCTAACCCAACTCGTGGTAAACTACAATGACTTCACCCTAGCGCTAGCATCATTACGTCAAGATACAAGGACTTTGCAATTAATCCACCATACATTATCTTTAATTCACCATGTAGTAATAATATAGCTCTACTCACTCCATCATCAACGAAATTTATTGGCGTGTTTAAAACAATCATTCTCTGTACCTACTTTCGGGGTTGTTATTCCAATAATCAAGGATACCGATAAAGTAAGAAACATTGGGATCCGTTCTTCATTATTACCTCGATTCCAAATACGCATAAATCTAAATATAAAACTCAAATGGGAACCATTTATTGAAGCATCACTCCACGGTGATGACACCACCACTCTCCTTCTCTTATGGAATATCCTCTAAATTAATAAAATCTCTTGATAACAATTAAAAGGGGCAAGGGTAATAAACATCAAATTTAATGACACATCCTAATGATATATAAATATATTAATATACTTCCATAAGCATAACTTAAATCCAAAATCATTGACCTTGCAAAGTAAATAAACCTTATTACTGCAAATTAAACAAGAATTACTAAGGCAATTAAACGAATATTAATATTGCGAATCCACCATCCTTATTGACCTTGCAAATGAAACAACCTTATTATTATTACCAATTAAACAAGTAATAACAAGGCAATTAAGCAATGCTAATATGGCATTTAAACTAATAATTTCGTTGCTAATTTAACAATTCATCCCATACCTTACATTAACCTCACCACCATTAAGGAAAATGATATCAAATAATTGAAAAGAGGAATATAAGGAAAGGTCTCTAATATTATTTATTTCCACCCAAAGGACAACCCCCTTCCCTATGGTCAGATATAGTAACATCATATATTAATCATCATATTAAACACAACAATAACATCATAGTTAAATCGACCATGTATAACAATACCCTATTGAATATGACAACGTTTAAAATACCCACATTTTTAAAGGCACATATAATAAAATAACAATAATTAGAGAGGCTAAAATCTAGAAAGGACAACATTTTTAAAAACAATATACAAATAACATCATATCCTTATTAACATCATATTTAACCATAATAAGGGCGCCCATGATTAAATTCTAAATCTAAATCATAAKGATTATTGCTCTTAGCTTAAGGCTTATAATTCCCTATCTTGCATTTGAATCAACATTAGAATTAATTATCAAGTCACCAATCACAAACCATTGCATTATTATTTTATTTAGGGCCACAACATTCCACCCTTCCAATTTGCAAGACCATATAATATAGTAAATTGGGAAGCATTACAACTGATTGACTTGTCCCTTATCCTTAGAATCTCACGAATTACATTTGAAGTAACGATAAAATTAAACAAGTGACACTCAAATTAAACATCTGGTCACCAACGCTGATCATTATATTCTTATTTTATTTATGGCCATAACAATAACTTTAATTTCAAACTTCGGTTATAAACCAGAAATTTAATTATGCAACCGCGTCCAGAAATCTCGGCATTACTCAGAAATGTCATACCACAGGTAAAACGAAATCCGACACAATGAACCCCCTGCCTTTTTCATAACGGTTTAAAGTTTACCAGGTTTTTTTTTTTCAAAAGCGAAAGCGGTTTGAACTGGCATGCAATTAAGGACCTAAACATTGGGGCTCGAGTAAACCCAAAAGCGAAACCCAACTTCCATGTAACAACATCGTAATTGCTTAATGGTCACCTCAGAGTAATAGAATTGACTAAAGGCATCCCTGAGCTAGTATGACACTTGTTATTCAACCACCCGAGCATGACAATGAGATATTCAGATATTCCAGGTGCGTATTACTCCGGGTTAATTAGGAGACGGTGGTAATGAAAGGTTAGGTCACAAAAGTAAATAAGAATAAATTAACCAGAAACTTGGTCATTCAACATGTTATGAACTCGAAATATTATTTAAGCATTTAAAGAGAGAACTAACTCACCGGGTGGATACGCCAATGGCAGGTGACAGCTATAGGCACGACGTTAGTCATCAATCCGCTGGAAAATACTCTCCACGCCATCCCTAACGCTCCAGTATGGAAAATTTATGAAAAAAGGAAGAACAAAACTACCGCAAGGAAGGGTTATCCCTGCTGGTGGACTTATGCACGCGTTTTTTTTTTTTAAATTAATACAGGAGCGGCCCAGGGAAGGTTCGCGGATCAGTCAAGAACTATCATGATAACAAGTGATGTTCAGTACATCGGAATGCGTGAGCTAAAGGGAGGTACAGCGCCATCAGTCAGGAAAACGCTCCCTATAACAATTATGCCCACCGTAAGGCTCCTACATCTACAGCAAAAGCTAACGCCCAAAGGATAGCCCAATGCCCACCGTGAAGTGAATCTATTAACGGAGATAAATGCCCTCGGCGGGAGGCCATTACACCAACAGAAGGACACGCAAACCAAAATCACACCCCAACGGATTAACTGAAAAATTAAAACCCACTGTAGAAGAAAACTGCCCAAAACGCCCAATGTGCAAACAAAACGAAACCCACTGCAAATAAAACTCCCATGGGAATGAATCCAAACCCCACTGCCAAAGAAAATTTGCCCATGGCCCCAACGAAAATCCACTGAAAACGATTCGCCCAAGGTATAAAGACGAAACCCCACTAAGAAATAGAAATATGCCCACTGTACAAAAACTCAAGACTGAATAACATAAACCCACAGCCATTTACCAGAAACCCTCAACTACGCTGTGATAGAACGAAAATCTTCTGAAATACACTCTTTCTTTTCTTACAGAGCATGGAGGACGAGGAAACAATAGTCCACCACAATACAACCATAATCGCAGCAATATATCACTTTGCATTCTACTCTACATAGTTCAGGAACGTACCTTGGCCTCATTCGCTTGCCGCAACGTCTCCCGTGCTCCTGCCACTCCTACTCCTTCTTGCTGACCGCAACGAACTCACCGGTACCTCCCAGCCAAACGCTAGGGGTACTCGTCTTCCCCCTTATCCCCCTGAGCCGCAAAGGGGCCACACACAATCAGAGAGTAACTAGCTCCTCAGCTCGCCTCCAAGGCTGAGCTACCACTCCAGTCTGCTGAGGATTCCCAACTCCTACCAGAAATCAGTCAGTCTCTATTCTCTCAGCATCACAATACCAATCTCAGCCAAAGTCCCTTTCTTTCCCCCTCCTCCTTTTCTTTATTCAGACTCAAACTCTAATTCCAGTTTTTCTTAGGTTTTCCCCCCTTTTTCTCTTTTGACTTTCTTATTTTTTTCTTTTTAGTTTATTTTGTTTATATATTTCATTTTTATTTTTCTTTTTCAAAAATTGAAGGGTATGTGCGCTCATTTTTTTAAATTCCTTTTATTTACACATGCTTAACTTTATTTGTTTAGAATTTATTTATAATATAAATATACATATATATATTTTCATTTTTCTATTAATAAGCATGCATTCATCATTTAATTTACCATTAATATATCTGTATATTTAGGATTACTGAGAGATTAAGGTGATGGAAAACCAGTATAGGGGAAAAGTAAATGTTTTACAACAACGAAAAAAGAGGATTTATGAGGAGGGATGGCGATATATTAATGTGAACTAGACAAGAAAAAGGGAGATGGATACTGGAAGATCTAGGTGATGGAGGATAGTTTTATTAATTAGACAAGGATAAAGAGAGGNNNNAAGGTCTTAGGCTTAGGGTTTAGATTCTGAGCTAGGCGACGATTGGTTAAGGGTATTGCTTAAGGTTTTATTCAGGTGCAGAAGACTTAGGTCTAATTAGGCTAACTCCTTCAACCACCTTTATCGTGACGTGCCCTTCAGGTCACACCACGTGCACCAAGGGTGCCACTCGTCTCTGGAATTTCTTTTGGCGACATGCTCTTCAGGATGCACCACATGCTCCAAGGGTGACACTCACCAACTGAGTTTCTTTTGTGCGACGTGCCCTTCAGGATGCACCACGTGCTCCAAGGGTGCCACTCGCCAACTGAACTGATTGGTAGACCTCTATAACCCCTGGAGTCAACACTCTGCTAGGTGAACTAGTAGGAGACTAAGGGCTCTAAGGAATAAGTCCCCCGCCTTATTGAGCGCCCCTTAGAATCATCGTGAGCGACTATCGCAGTTGGCCCTCATGGCATCGTGAGTCCTCTCAAACTAGGTAATCGTTAACCTACAGTTCGAGCCACGACGGGAGTGCTAGAAGGTGGTGGCAGGGCTGCCGTCCACCCCTCTCCCTCAACCTCTCTGCAATCGTGTGTGGCCCCTTTACTCCATATGTGAGTTAAGTCGGCAAGCTATCGTCATCCTGCATCACCAATAATCATGTCAGAAATGTCAACATCAAATCATCAAATCAAATGAAACATCATAATAAACATATCAACCCAAAAGCACACTCCCTGACTCAGTCCGGAGTCCAAGGGGGTTCTATCGATGCCTCTGCATCCTCAAGTTCAAAAACCCTGCACACTCAATAAAACTGAGTCAATAGCACCCGTCTACATCAAATAGTTACACATCATGTCATCTGTCAATCACATCATAATCAAATATAGAAGGTCTAACATAAAAAAGGGTCTAGATCACTTGCGAGCAAGTGTCCTCAAATAATAAGTGTTCTCAGTGCGCCAGAGCAGGATGTTACAAGCGTGCTATGTCTTATGCTTTTAATGATATTAAGCACATTGTACAACCTTAACTGGATGATTTACCAGCACATTCCATGCATCGTCAATATCACCCAATGCATTTACAAACCACATTCCTATGTTGTTGTTATTATCACATTCAATTGAATCTACATAAATGTGTTTTTTGTGTGAAGTCTAGACGACTTCTTGGTTTTATCATTTCTACACATGGGATTAGGGTGGACCCTCTGAAGGTTGAAGCTATTCTCAATCTTCCTCCTCCTTATACATTGCAACAACTCCAAATTTTGCAAGGGAAGGAAAACTTTTTACGTCGATTCATCTCCAATTATGTTGAATTAATGAAAGGTTTTACTCAACTTCTTAAAAAGGGTTACGATTTTGTATGGGAGGACACTGCCAACAAAGCCTTTAAAACTTTCAAACTTGCCTTAACCCATTCACCACTCTTATTTCCACCCGATTATAGTCGAGATTATTTTATATACTTAGCTTATTTGGACTCTACCATTGTTATGGTTCTAGTCCAAGAGGATGATTCACATGATGAACATGTTATATACTATTTGAGTCAGATTCTCACGACCACCAAAACCAAATATTTACATGTGGAGAAACTGGCCTTGGAAGTTGTTCAAGTTGTTCAACATTTTCATCACTACATCTTATTATGCAAAACCACAATCATTTCCAATTGCAACCCCATGCAACACATCCTTATTCAAAAATTTATAGGGGGGAAATACTCTAAATGGATAGTTATTCTCCAAGAGTTTGATTTGGGATTTGAGCGTGCCAAATCAAAGAAATCTTTGGTTTTTCCTAAATTAATATGTGACCTTCCCTCTACTGAGACAAAAACTGTGGCATAGGATTCCTTTCTTGATGAATATCTTTTTCTGATCAATTCTGACAACATATGGTATGGAGACACTATCATTTATCTCCAAACCCAAAATTTATTGCTCAATATTTCTAGTGTGGATCATCGTCATATTCGATATCAATCCCTTCAATACATTATCCTTGGTGATACCCTTTACCGTCATGGTATTGATTCGATTTTATGATGATGCCTAACCTATGATGAAGTTGAGAAAGATTTGAATGACTGTCATTCTGGAGCATGTGGCGGTCATATTTCTAGGTATGCCACTGCCCAAAATATCTTACAAGCTGGTTACTTCTGGCCTTCATTGTTTAAATATTGCATTACTGCCATCCAGAAATTCCATGATTGTCAAACATATAACAATAATATCCGATCTCATCCTGATATTCTTTACCCAATAGTTTTCGTTGGTCCATTAGATAAATGGGGGATTGACTTCATGACATATAATCCTCACTCGGTCCAAGGGCATGGATACATCATCATAGCCATGGATTATTTCAATAAATGGGATGAGGCGATGCCTACATTTGATAATACTGGGAAAATTGCAACACTTTTCATATTCAATCATATCATTACTAAATTTGGCATCCCTCAAGCCATCGTCACTGACCATGATAGTCATTTTCACAATTTCATGATGTATGAACTTGCCGAGAAGGTGGGTCTTCGCCATGAAAAATCAACACCTTACTATCCACGGGCCAATGGCCAATTTGAAGCAATTAACAAATTTCTTACTACTATGCTTCGACGGATGATAGGAATTAACAAGTCAAGTTGTCACATGATGCTCTTCTCTGCATTATGGACCTATCGGACATATGTTAAATCTACCATAGGGTTCATACCTTTCTAGTTAATATATGGTATTGAATCTATTATGTCGATTGAATGTGAAATCCCATCTTTGAAATTAGTTATCAAACTTCTCCCTAACACCTCAGCTGAAGAGGAATGTCTTTTTCATTTTATGCAATTAGACGAGACTCATCATGATGTTGCTTTAGTCATTGAAACTCAGAAGAAGCATGTCAAATATCAATATAACAAGCATGCCGAACCACATGTTTTTTCTGAGGGTTATTTATTTCTTATTTACGAATAGGATCATGACTTATTATGGGTCGTTAAATTCAAGCCTATGTGGCATGGCCCTTATATTGTAAAACAAGTGGTAGAGAAAGGATATTATGAGCTGGTAGATTATGATGAAATTCCTTTGAGTGAACCTAGGAATGGGATTTACTTGAAGAAGTACTATGCTTAAATTATTTTTGCATGAGTGTTGTGTATTTTTAGTGTACTATGCTTTACTGTTCTTTTTTTTTTTGTTATTCCTTTTATCTGCTTACCTTTCATTTTGCTTGGTTTCTAGATGTCAATGTCTTCGCTACTCTATATCAAATTTTTTGATGGTTCTATTCGTACTACTCAAAACCTAGCATCTACTGCATGGGAAATCTATGCACCTACAAACAAGTTGATCAGTCTACATGGCATTTTCCTTGGTTGTGCAACCAATAATATCACAGAATACAGTGCAATTATCAAATTATTAACTGATGCCATTTCATTTGGTATCTGTCATCTTACTGCACAACTCGATTCACAATTAGTAGTGTTGCAGTTAAGTATCATTTATTCCGCCTGAAATCCTACTTTGTTAAGGGTATACTTAAAAATTCACCTCTTGGAAATACATTTTGATTATATCAAATATCAACATATTCCTATATGTCTAAACACATTGACAGATGCATTGGATAATTATGTTCTAGACAACAATTGAGACATTTATAAATCCAAACACACATTTTAAAAAGACAAGTAAGTTGGTAGGAACTTTATATTAATAATGATACACGTTACAAAAAGTGTTTTGTCCAAGCTTAGAAAAATCAAAAAGTGAATCTCATGGATTCATGTACAAAAAGGATCAAGGATGTTTCTCACTGTAACAAACAACTACCCATGCTACTCTACAGAGCATTCGACCAATAGATGCATATATGAAAAATTGTATGGCGTTGATAGTGCCTAAGAAGTTTGTCCATTGTGGCATTATGAATATTCATGGTTAATCCCTCTATGTTCTTCTCAATCACCTTGAGATCCATGGCAGCCACTCCTGCTACAACACCTCTCTCTCCTTGGCTCTAAATGGGAGATGATCCTAGAGGACGATAAGGCCCCACATCTGCATTATTGAGATCACTTGATTAGTCTTGGATAGATGACACAAAAAACATTTTATATAATTAAAATATCAAAAACATCATATAATAAAAAATTTCCTTCTTACCTATGTATCCCCACTCATATCCCTCAGGAAGAGCTAAGTCAGGATTCCCACAAAAATCCGTCTCGGCATATGCATAGTCCTCCACCATGATTAGTTGATTCCTCATCCATTGGAAGAAAACATTGTCATACTTGATGATAGGCACACCACTGTGATGAGCCATTAGGTCAACCCACCTCTTCATCAGTGGATCTTATCGAGTGGGTATTCCCCACTTCACCTATAGACGTAGGACAAGAACCATCTCCAAGAAGAAGGATACCAAAAGGGACCCATAACCAAACTGTTTCAACCGATTGTTTTGACACTTTGTTAGTTTCTTTTTCATGCTCTTCAAGATACCTTCACACCAATTGAAGACCCTGGGTTCCATGCACTCTATTGCATAATGAAAATGGATTTGAAAATCCATATGGGAATATGCACTCCCTACCATCTGGGAAATGGTATAAAGGATGGTCCGCAATGGTAAATCTCAAACATCTCTGATGTCCACCTTGCAACTATATTGTTTTGTACCTGGCACACAATGGTGAGCAACATAGTAATCCATAGGTTCTCCCCCACCCCTTATTCCTGTGAGTGTTACACGATAACTTCAAAGAGACAACCCCATTATAAAGCATATATCATCTATACCAATGTGAGTGTATGCACACCCATGCAAAAGGGTTGTTTGTTCACATCCCACATGTGACCGAGATACTCTAGCAATCTTAGTTGGGCTCTCATGCCCTGAATATTTAAAAACTTGAGTAATCCACATTTCCTAAGTTCCATAACTGTGTTCGGGTCATTCCCGATAAAATAATATTCTTCCTCATGGTCTCATTCACTCCACTTGAGAATTTTGACCAAGGAAAGATTGCCAAGGAACATCAAAAGAAGATTAGAATCATAAAAAATCCATTCTTGGAAGTTTTTCTAGTTAATTTTATCTTTTCAAAAGTTGATTTGTGATCGTGGCAGAGCTCTAATTTCATGTAGAGAAATGTCATCGCACCTTGTCTTTGAGCCACCTATGGTGATTCCAGATCATCACAATTCACGATACTGTGGTCTTGCAACGATTTGAAAGAGAAGCTAGCCCCAAAAAATAAACCCAAAGTCAACAAAAAACCAATAAAAACAAAATTTTAAACAATGAAAAGATAAAGAACAAGAATATTACCTTTTTGACGAAGTCGGTTAGAAAAATGATCCACCAGGTGCTCTAGAATCGACAGTTGAAATTTAGGAGAAAGGAGGGTCTTCGGGCACTGTTTGGGTAAATTTTGAAATCAAATGGTAAGAGGTTTGTTTTAGCCTATTTTATTGTTTTTTACTATGTTTTATTACAAAATTAAATTATTTTTTATATTTTATAGATGCCCTAAAGTCTAATCAACTTTACGAAGTGTTTCCTATTACAGATTAAAAGGCCTAAGGATGAGACGTTTGATAGGGGTCTACCATTTTTTATTTCTTTTGTGTATTTTTCTTATGTATAAATGCTTTTAGGGGTTTTTAGGAAAAGCTCTGATCACATTCTTAATTCTTTCTCATGCTCATGAAACCATGAGAATGCAAACAAGTAATCTTTTGTCGTTTTTTTGAACTTGCATTGGTAATATGAAAAACGTAACCTATGGAGCATCCTTTAATCTCTTTTCAAGCTCCCTAAACATGAAAATATATCCGAGTGACCTTGTTCTTTTCAATCTCGTAAAAATATTTGAAGAAAACGTATGATGAGGGATAGGTTGTCTCTTTTTCAGTCTCATCAAACTAAACTAACTTATGAAAAAGGACTTTATGTAGTTCTCTTTAAGTGTTTTTCAGACTCTTTAAACATGAAAAGCCCATAAGTTTTCTTTCTTTGGATTCATTACCCATATGGGATCAAAACACTCCTTCTTAGGGTTTGTTAAAAATATTCTGAGGGAATCGTCCGAAGGATGAGCTTACATCACAAGCATATGTTATCCTCGTCAATCTTACGTAAAAATAAAGAGGTACTCACCAGAAATTGTGGGGGAAAATTGAGAAGAAATGTGTCATTGTATTTGTATTAGTGGTAGTAAAGTCTCTCTTGAACATGACACCCCCTTTCATCATTGTATCCAGGTTGGGAAATCCATTTCTCTCTCATTTGACCATCCACAAGTTCATATGTTGGGTCCACCTTTGAGTCAATTCTTCCAAGACAATTGTTGTGTTGTTCATATGTTCAAGAGAATTCCAACCTAAGCAATCCTTCTATCCAGTCATCCCTCTGTAGTTATAAATTTTATACCATGTCAGCCTCCCCTGAGTAATTTCTGAATCACTTAATACTCTTCTCTACCTCAAATCTGTCACATATTTTGTGTCATTGATGGGGGATACATCAAGGCCCTCCTATGATGAGTCTTTTCCTATCTAATTCAAGTCATTATCCAGGAACAAGACTTATAAATCACATTGGTACCTTGGAGCCTGCATGCCTCAATGGCAGGTTTCCTCACTTTCAACAGTGGGTTCACGTCATTGGCCCCTGATTGGAAGATTCCATAGAGTTTTCAACTTCAACTCATTTAGTCACACTCATTGGATCGTACTAGAGTACCTTGGGATCTATTGACATCAATGGTGATTTCCCTCACACTTGTTAACAAATTTTCATTAATGACCGATAATCAAGTGTTTTCTACCATGTTCGAATTTGACACCTGTAATCACATGGATAGATTCATACTTAGAGACGATAGAATTGAAGACCATGGATCTCATCATATCAATCCAGTCTATCATGGAGTATTCATAAGTTAGTACTGACACATAGATCCATTGTGTATGTCTTGTGGCTATGTCCGAATTTGAATTCTTTTAGAGCATAGATCCATGGTGTATTCCTCATGTCTATGTTGAATCATGATGACATGGATCCCTAGTGTATGTTTAGTGTCCATGAATCACTTTACACTTATGATTAGAGTCACTTATAGTCTGAGTATGAGAATTTATACCTCAAAATATGGTATATTATTATGCAGATACTTGATTGTTTGGAGGTTCCCAATCAATGCACTCATTGTTTTCAAGACACACATTCTATAAAGTATTTTAGCTATCATAGATTCCAGCTTCATACTTTGGGGGGAATTCTGTTGCACATTATTTTGTTCACCCCGATGATCAATTGACAACATGTGCTTAACTCACTTCCATGTTCCCTAAAAATATAAAAAGAGACTTTCTCCAAGAGAAAAGTAGCTTGCTCTTCCTCCTTCAAAAACTATGACAAGGAAGATTGTCGCACCCTGCCCTATGCTTGGGGTGTGATGATGCTTTATCATCGCACTCTACACCAAATATGGACTATGGCGTCATCACAGGCTGCTTGTACATAGTGCGACGATACTTAAGCAAAGGAAAAGTCAAAATTCAGGAATGTTCTAGAAGAGAATATACTAGAAGATGAGGTGCCCTTTGATCGGTTTGGATATTACTCACTTCTATGATATAGTGGGATCATCCTAATATCCTCATCCATCCCTCTTTCACCCTATATAAAGAAGGGATCTCTCGTAGAAAAGGATAAGGTTGAAAAGGTTAAGGTTTGCATATGCATGAAGAGTTCTACTATAGATTATACTTGAGATAGCTTTGCTTAAGCTCTCTAAGTCAAATTGTGGATCTTCTTCATCAAGGCATTGGAGAAAATGTGTGTGTATTGGAGTAAAGATCCATTTAAAGGGATATTGCAACAACAAGGAATGGGCTGTATTCTCCACTTTCCACTTTAATATAATGCAACAATACATTTCTTTCTTATAAAGGTGTCTTGGATTTTATTGTATAACTCCTTGATCTTATACATAAAATTAATTGGAATATATATATCTTTGTTGGTCTTTTATTCTTAAACAGTTTCACCATCCCGCAAATACAAATATGGAGTGACATGGATGACACTAGCGAGGATCAAGCATCATTTAAAAGGTATGTCACTCATTCCTCTCTGAACTAGTTTATATGACAATGAAATCTAAGGTGAACTTTGTATTTTGTATTATTTTTTTCTAGATTTCTGTAGAAGTTAGGGAGATTAGTTTGTTTCCTCACTTACTGATTTGTCCAATAACACCCAGTATCTTGGATAAGGGCCCATGCAATATAAGATAATCCCAGCATGAACTTGCGATAGAAATTGGCAGGGCCTAAGAAGCTCCGAAGCTCAATGAGTGTGCACAATGCTAGCCAGTCATGAATGACCTGAATATTTGTTGGATCGACATGAAAACCATGCACATCAACAATAGATCCTAGGTATTATACCCTGTTCATGTTGAAGGAGAATTTTTCCAAATTTTCATATAGCTTGTGCTGTCAGAGAGTGTGCAAAACTTTTTGAATATGTTGAAAGTGTTCCTCCCAACTCTTGTTGAAGATGAGGATTTCATCCAAATACACCAACACAAAAGAATTGGTAAAATGCAACAAGATATCATCCATCGTCCTCATGAAATTTGTTGGGGTATTTCTCAAGCCAAAGGGTGTGACCAACCATTCGAAAAGACCTTCTTTGGACTTGAGGGAAGTCTTCCATACATTGATATTCTCTATTGAGACCTAGTGGTAGAAATAATTCAAATCAATATTGTTGAAGTATTTTTCCCCCTTGGGTTGGTCAAGGAGATAAAAAATTCATGGAATTGTGTACCGATTCCTGACTGTAATTTTATTTAGAGCCCGGTAATCAATGTAGAGTCATTAGGTCTCATCTTGTTAGAAAAATAGTATCGTGGAGCAATAAAATAAAATAAAATGCAGAAATAAAACAAAGAAGATACATAATAGAATAGAGACATAGATATACATGGTTCAACCAATGTGGAATACGTCCACCAAATAAATTTCTACGTCCTTTCTTTTTATTATCCAACAAATGAATGGATAGAACCTACAACACACTGACTATAACTTCCTCTTCTTTCTCTCATAGTATCCTCTCTCAGAATAACACAACTACAATTGATACACAACCACAATACAATTCCCTTATAAAACAAGGGTTCCTTCTAGGGAAAAAATCCTTAACATAACTTCTACCATCAGATATACGATGTTATAATGAATGGTCCAGATTTCTATGAAATTACAATATACATTTACAAGGGATTTTTTCCTTTGGGGGCTTCACCCCTGAACTCCCCAGCAAGGGGGATGAGCCCCCTGGATCCTGTAGGGGAGGAACTCCCCCCTGCAACCCCCCCCATGTGGAGGGGTGTACAGTCTTCATGGGATATAAACAAGGCTAAAAATAAACACCTATGAAACAAGAAGATAATCATGATCTACAACCAACAATCTCCCACTTGGAGACTAGTCACAACAACTCTACTGTTGTTGTACCTATTGGACTATACTCCACCTTGGACATGGAAAATTTCTCATCTTCACCTTCATGCTTGAAGACAAACTGAAACTGAGAAAGAACTCAGTTTCTCCCTGGTTACTCCCTTTGTTAACATCTCTACATGATTATGGCTAGTATGTATATTTTCCAAATTCAAATGTCCATATTCCAATATGGATCGTATGAAATGATACCTGAGTTGTATATTCTTAATGTTCAAATGGAAGGCTTAGTTTTTCTCAATATTAATGGAACTCTCACTATCAAAGTACAACCTACTATTCCCTTTCTTCTTTCCCAATTCCTCCATAAACCTCTGTAACCAAATCATCTATGTACTAGCATCTATAGAAGAAAAATAATCTTCTTCTATTGTTGAAACTACAACAACGTTTGGTAGTTTTGAAATCAAAATTACTGTTGTTCCACCTATAGTAAAAGCATACACTATGGTGCTACTCCTACTATCTTTATCACCTGCCATATCTAAATCAACATATTCATGTAGAACAACGTCAAAACCTTCAAAACATAATGCATGAGTAGGAGTACATATCAAATACTTGAGAATCCACTTTACTTCCTCCCAATGTTCTTTACCTAGATCATTCATATACCTACTCACAACTCCCATTTCATGTGCAATATCTGGTCGTGTGAAAACCATCACATACATCAAGCTGCCAATTGTTGATGAATAAGGTACCCTCAACATGTATTATATCTCCTCTTGTATTTTGGGACACGTTTCCTTAGTTAATTTGAAATGGATGGCCAAATGTGTACTAACTAGTTTTTCATTCTGCATTTTAAACCTATCCAACACCTTCTCTATGTACTCACCCTTAGACAATGTCAAATTCTGATTTTTCCTATCTCTTCCTATTCTCATACCAATTATTTTCTTTGCAACACCCAAATTCTTCATCACAAATTAATTAGATAATTTCTTCTTGTGAACATGGATATCCTACATATTAGACCCTACAGTAAGCATGCCATCTACATACAATAGAAAGATAATATAGCTTCCATTTTCTAGATTTTTAAAATAAACACAGTGATCAGAATGACATCTACTCTAACCTTGTTCTATCATAAACCTGTGAAAATTGAAATTCCACTGCATTGGATCTTGCTTTAGGCCATACAAGCTCTTCTTCAACATGCATGCCAAATTTTCCTTCCCTTTTACCTCATACCCCTATGGCTGCTGCATATAAATATCTTCATCCAAATCCCCATGGATAAGAGTTGTTTTTACACCTAACTTTTCAAAATGTAAATATTCTACTGCCACAAGACTTAAAATAGTCTTAATTGAAGTCATTTTAACAACATGAGAAAATATTTCATCAAAATCTATACCTTTCGTTTTTGCAAACCCCTTTACAAAAAGTCTAGCCTTGTACCTCTTTTTTCCTCCATCTTCTTCCTTCAACCTATAAACCCATTTATTCTGCAATGCTCTTCTTCCTGGAGGCAATTGAACCAAGCCCCGAGTCTGGTTATTTAAAAAGGAATACATTTCCTCTTTCATTCCTTGCTCCCAGTTCTTTTTAGTGTCTACATGCATTGCCTCTTCATAACATTATGGTTCACCAGAATCAATCAATAATAAATCATACAATGAAGGAGAGTATCATTCAGGGGGTTTTCTTAACCTAGTATATCTTCTAACAACACTTGTAGGAGTTTGGGGTACATGTTGCTCCTATTGTTGTATATTTTGAATTTCTAGTACCTTTGGAATTTCTTTTTCAGTCATCTCATCAAGCACTGTATATTCTGGCTTTTCTTTTTTCTATTTCTTTCCCTGCAACTAATCTGTGTACATGAACTTCTCATTGAATATGACATCTCTACTCGTAATTATTTTTTGATTTTCATAATCTCATAAGTGATAACCAAAATCATTAACACTATATCTAATAAAGGTACACTTCTTCAAATTTTCCTCAAGTTTTGTTTTATTTTCTTAATCAATATGGACAAATTATTCACAACTGAAAGTCTTCAAAAAAGAATAGTTTACCTTTTTACCTATCCATGCCTCCTCTGGAATTCCACCATTCAAAGATCTTGAAAGTCCTATGTTTATTAAATAAACAATAATATTTACAGCATCTTCCCAGAACTGTAAGAGAAAACCAACATCCAATTTCATACTCCTTGCATGCTCCATGATTTTCTTATTCATCCTTTCTAACACACCATTTTCTTGTGGTGTTCCTGGAACTATATTCTCTCTATGAATCCCATTGTATGAACAATAATCATCAAACTTCTTGCTGCAATATTTTCCTCCATTGTCTAATATGAGACACTTCAACCTTTTTGCTGTCTCATTCTCAACCAATGCTTTCCATTTCTTAAAAGTATCAAAAACATCAGATTTTTGTCAAATGCAATAAACCCAAGTTTTTCTAGTTGCATCATCAACTAAAGTAACACAATAATGAGAGACACCAAAAGATGATACTTGAGTTGGTCCCCATAGATCTATATGCACAAGGTCTAACCTTTCACTCTTCTTTTGTTTTCTCACTCTGATAAATATGACTCTCTTCTGTTTTTCCATAAACACAATGCTCACATAAATCCAAATCAATTCGTTTAAGATATGGAAACAAGTTTCTTTTGTGAATTATTTGCATCCCCTTCTCACTCATGTGTCCAAGCCTATGATGCCACAATGTTGTATCCACTCCTGTAGAAGCTAAAGAGATAGAATATTCAGTATTACCAGTACATAAATACAATGTACCTACCTTCTCTCCTTTTGTTATCACTAGTGATCCTTTGGTGACCTTTCACACCTTATCTGTAAATATGGATATACAACCTTCACTTTGCAACTGCCTTGTTGAAATCATATTTTTCCTTATATATGGAACATGTATTACCTCTTTGAACAACCACTGGTTTCCATTCCTTTGTCTTATTTTTACCTTTCTCATTCCAACAATTTTGCATGGTGCCTCATCACCCAAATGAACCTGTCCAAAATCACCTTGAACATAATCTAGAAAATGTTTCCTATGGGGTGTGGCATGAAATGAAGCCCTTGAATCTACTACCCAAAACTCAAAAATATTATTTACAAAAAGAATCAAAGCATCTTGTAACACATCACTTGTTACATTTTCTTCCTGATTTTTCTCCCATTGTCCATCTCTTTGTTTCTTTGGGGCTCTATAGTCTTTCTTCAGATGTCCTTTATTCCCACAATTCCATCACTGTATCTTTCCCAGTCTGGATTTGGATCTTCCCTTACTATAATTCCCATGGTATTTCCTCTATCCTTTTGTCTTCCCATGTTATCCATGTTTAACACATTACCTGATGTCTCACCTGTGATTTTACATCGCATTTCCTCGCTAAGGATAATACAAAAAACATTATCAAATTTAAAGTGTTTAAACCAGAGACAAATTTACTTACAACCATGACCAATTTGTTCCATATTTATGGCAATGAGCACAAGATTAGAAGATCCCCGACCTCATCATCAAATTCCACTTTTACAGAACTTAGTTGATTAGTAACCATACTAAAATCATTTAAATGATATCCAATAGACCCACCTTATGACATCTTCATATTAAATAATATCTTCATTACAAATACCTTATTGGACACCGAGGGTTTTTACTATAGTTTATAAAATGTATCCATCAACTCCTTCATTATCTTTTATTTTGAAATATTGAAAGCCATCGATGCTTCCAGGCCCAATTGTATCGTTCCTAGTGCCTTTCTATCAAGAACATCCCATTCTTCGTCCTTCATGGACGTCAGTTTCTTTTCTATTCCACCCAATGGTAGGAATACATCCTTTTGATATAAATAATATTCCATCTGCATCTTCAATAACTGGTAGTTTTTTCCATTAAATTTCTTGACCCTAAACTTTCCATCGTCCTCCATTGCTCCCACTCGAACCAGGAACCCTCTTTTCCTACAAATTACCTTTCACTCTAATACGATTTGTTATAAAAATAGGATCGCAGAGAAATAAAATTAAAAGAAAATGCAGAAATAAAACACAAAAGATACACAATACGATAGAGACACATATATATGTGGTTCACCCCTATGTGGGATATGTCCACTAGAGAAATTTCTAGGTACTTCCTTTTTATTATCCAACAAATGAAGGGATACAACCTATATCACACCCAATCTAACTTCCTCTTCTTTATCTCACAGTCTCCTCTCTCAAAATAAAATATTCACAATTAATACATAGCCGCAATACAATTCCCTCATAAAAGAGGGTTTTCTTCTAGGGAAAAGACCCTAACATAAATTCTACCATTATATCTGTAACCTTATAATGAGTGATCCATATTTACTATGAAATTACAACTCGTGGAGGGGTGTATAGTATTCTGGGGTGTACAATATTCATGGGGTATAACACGGTTCAAAACAGAGACCTATGAAATAGGAAGATAATCAGGTTCCACAACCAACACGGCTTTCTCTTGCAAAAGCATTGTTGGGCTTCCACAAGGTTATGAGTTTGGTCAGATGTGCCACATTTTGATAAGATCTTGGATATGGTGCTTGATTTTCTCATTTTATGAGAAAGAGTGGCAATATATAAGACTATTGGGTAACTATTTGTCATGGGTCATATCAATTGATTGTTTGACCTGATAGTGTAAAGGTACCCTAGTGGGTGAGGAGAAGATGTATTTGTATTCTTCCATGACCTTATCCACTTGTTTCTGTTGCATGGAGAGACCTACCATGGAGGCCATGCATGTGGATACAACCTTCTACTAACTTTGAGCATGAATCATGAAGAAGACAAACTTCCTAGTCTGAGAGATGACCGTCCTACATTATTTGAGAGAGTTCAAGGAAATGGAAGTAGGTGGGACTACCTCAGGTATCTTATACAATTTCCTGTCCAAAGTAATAATAATAGTATGAGGCCTAGACTCATATACAACATGACATTTCCATAAATAAGGTTGGCCCAAAATAACATCAAAAACTTCAAGTGGGGTGACATCACACAATACCTCATCCATGAAAGGCTTGATGTCTTAGGGTAGGCGACACTATTGGTTGATGCAAATATTTCTTCCTTGGCAGAGCCAAATGATCATGTATGGATGCAGGTGTGGTGTTGTCAGTAGAGCCAACTACTTGATTACCTCTAATAGTATGATTTTCTTCTAGATACCTCTATTAACGATGAACTGCAGTGGAGTACCCTTCACCCACATCTGTTAATGAAACATGAACTCACCTTCCTATGGTTCATCAGGTTCACTAGGTTGGACCTTGGTGGTATTAATGATCACATTGGGTTCTAAATCAATGATATGTCTCCCTTTTTCTAGTTTTGACTCAGATTCAGATCCCACATATGATATAGAGGATTTCACCTCAGCCATCGGTGACTTCTTTGAGAAACATTAAGTGGTTTTATGCTAAGGGATCTGATGGAACTCATACCACTTCTGAGTGTCTTTGTTTTTCTTCCCATTGTCCTTGTCTGTTTATAGATTATATTGGTTGTAATAAAGCTATCCATACTTGTTGTTTCCTTTGTTTTGTGGGCTGGGGTCACCTTTTCGCTGGTTCTGCTATGAGGGGTTCATAGACCCAAACTCCCGCATCCTTTGTTTAATCTTCTGCTCAATTTTGAAATCATATCGATAGGCCATGCCCAAGGACGAGATGTTCATAAACTCCATTTCTATCTGGATTTATCTACGTAGACCGTTGAATTATTTTAGCACCAAATTTCATTTAGATTCTCTTATACACAACTTGGTGCTCAAGGTATGGAAGACATTGGTGAAATCTGGCATTGTTTGGTCCCTTTCTTGTCATAGTGTGGTCCATATTGTATATAATTCATCATAACTTCCCACGGGGTAGTATTATTCCTTAATAACATCCTTGAAAGAACCCCAAGTGGGTGAAACTACAAATAATGTATATTCCTTTGTTTCCTTTTGCTCACAAAAAGTCTCCCACCAATATTTGACATGGGGTACGACCTTAAGAAGTGAAAATATATTTTTTTCTCAATCAGAAAAGTTACGAGAAAAATAATATCATTCTAGAAGGTTTAACCATTTTTCTATAGAATCTGCATCTATTTGACCTTCAAATATAGTAATATCAAATTGTATATGTACCTTGAAGGAGGCAAAGCCTCCGCTCGAGGAATATGTGTCTCCTATTGGTAGTCGCTGAAGGATTTGCAAAAAATTATCCATCATCTCATTCCTATGTAGCACGAGGACTTCCTCGAGAAATAGTTTAAATGGATATCTTGCCACATCGTCTCTCTTTTCTTCCCCCATTAGAGGACGCTGGTTTCGACGAGGCCAATATTGCAAAGGATCAACTGGTTCTTATCCCAACTGCCTATAACATGACCTCATTGGAGACATGTACAAAGAAACAAATGAAGAGAAGACTGATCTGATACCATTTATCTAGATTTATGAGTGGAATGAAATGAAGCACATATCTATAACATTAACACTGATATACATAGAACAATAATAGATATATAAAGAAACTTGACTTCTATTCAATAAACAAATCCATTGAATCTGTAAAATGCAAAATGAAACAATCTTGCTTGAATAGTGGTAGATAATCTATGAGAAGAGATGTGGTAGTTATGTGAATTCATATGATAAAATTACAATGAGGCCTCCATTCCTTTTGAGAATCTAGAATTAATCATAAAACCCTAGACATCCAAAAATCTACCACTAAGAGATGAAGCACCAAAACTCATGTGGGCCCCGATGGGGTAAGTTGATACATCAACTTCCCTGGGTCGTAACGTTTTCATATAATATTTTTTTAGGTGCACGATAGCCCGTTGGAAATGCATATTTGAGGAATACACATTATTTCATCACTCCAAATATGTATATATTGTGATTGTGGTGGTCCCAAAAAACGTTGTTTAGGGCCTCAAAATGGCCCTGGAATTTTAGGACTCGAAAAGATAGAAAAAAAGTACCAAGATGAAAATTGTATGTGATCCAGATAAAACAGATGCATGGACACCGATATCCACCTAGATCATCAAAACTACCAGTGATATACTAAATACCAAATCTAGGAATCTACTGAATATACCTGAAAATGCACTTACCTACCTTCCAATGACTCTCATGAGGATCTTGAGAGAACCAAGATACAATTACAACTGCAAATTAGGAGATGCTAGGATGTGTATGATTCAAATATAGTACACTCCAAACTAGTTGTTGACACAATGATATATTGAATCATGGTGAAGAGAAGTTGGTAGAAAAAGTGACACCTACCTGGAAAGGAGTAAGCGCGGGATTAAAATTATCCATGCCAAAGAGTTGAAGTAAATCAAGGGCATAATTTTGTTGGTAGATGGAGATCCCTTTAGAAGAATGATAAAACTACAAACCAAGAAATTAATTCTGAAGACTGAGATTCATCATATCAAACTGAACCATAATTTTTTGTTCTACACTCTAAATCATGGATGACGAAATCCTAGTGAGAATCAAATCATCTAGATACAAAACTAATATCAGAATATCAATACGTTCCCTTCGAATGTAAATTGTAGGATTTCATTGGTAATGATGGAATCTTGAAGTTATTAGAAAACTTTCCATCTTCTCATACCAAGATCAAGGATCTTGTTTAACACCATACAATGAATTTCGAATGCTACATACAAGGGAAACGTTCTGCACAAAACTAGGAGGTTGCTCCATGTAGATTTCCTATTGTAAATACGCATCCAAAAAAACACTCTTGCAATCCATATGGTATATTTTCCATCCTTGAGAAGAAGTAACAGAAAGCACAAGATGTATGGAATTCACCATGGAAACAAGGGGAAATGTTTTATAATAATCAATCCCTTTAACCTATGAAAATCCTTTGGCCACTAGTCATGCCTTATGTTTGTCAACAGATCTATCTACAACATATTTGATTCTATAGACTCATTTCCAAAAAAATAGTTTTTGTACCTTATAAAGAGGAACAAGATCCCATGTGTGATTCTTCATCAAGGAATAATAGTCTTCTATCATCCTAGCTTACCATTCATTTTTCCCAACAACATCAGAGAGTTGTTGGGGATCCTCTGAAATGGTGTTGGGCGTAGGCCTATTTTGAGAAGGAAATCTATTTTTGGCACATGTCTATTTTTGGAGAAGGATATATGTTGGGGAAAGACCTAGTTTTGGAAAGGAATACCTAATTTTGGAGCACACACAATAGGTGGCAAGAAAGAAACATGTGAAAAAAGAAGGAAAAGAAGCATGTAAGAGGAAAAGAAATGTGGCATGGATGCAAACAATCCTAACCATGATAGGGTTAGGGTTTTGACAAATATTGTAATATATATAATCCATATAGTAGTATAAATAAGGACCTAGGAGGTCTAGGAAATGAATGGAAAAAGAGGAAAGAGATATTTCATATGTCAATTGAGGATTGTTAAGGATTTTTATGCCATTGATTGTAATAGATATTTTAGAAGAGTCGAATAAGCTAGATTTTAGGGTTAGGTCACAGGTTGAGGATCTTGGTGTGATATAGTTTTCCTCATAGAGGTTCCTTAACCTCATCATGATTGTATTACTGAATATGTAATGTGTGCAGTGCCATATTTTGTAGCAGATTAAATAAAATAGTAGAGAAGTGAAATCTTTGTGAACATATCCCCAGGAGGGGGTGGACCAGGGTAAAAATTTTGTTCTGTGTGATGTTTCTTGAATGTTTATTTTCTTTTAATGATTATCTTATGAATGAATTATTAACTAGATGTATTTGCATGCATGCATAAGGATAAAGATGAATGAATCCTAGAAATACTTAAATCAAGAACAAGGTTAATGCATGAAGAAGGAAGAACACAATCCCATATCCCCATTCATTCCTATACTGCAAACACCGGGGTATTTCAGTCACCCATAAAGCTATATTAGATGATATTATGTGGTGCACCTTGTGTGTAGAATTTCCTTCTGGTTCACCAGGAGGGATGATATTTTTAGAGGGCTTTGTTGGAAACCTGTTGAGATCTGAACCTGGGTCAACCCAAGAAGAAGTAAGAAGAGAAAGAAAAAACCAACAAATTGTTTCATTGTTGGATGGAACTACATAGGATTGAGTGGATGGGATTCGTGGAACAAATGCACATAGGATGAAAGTATAGAAGGGAATGTTCATGACATGGAATACAACAAAGGAAAAAATCAAAAAATGGTTGAAAACAAAGGAACTTGAGTTTGTGCAGAAGGACAAAAGAAACCCTAAGTTAACACCATGCAAATATATTGACAAATACGTGTTTAGTGAATTACATGAGGTATTTTTATGTGATTTCCCTCATTTGTTGCAGGAGTGGTTACTGAGGTTAAAATACAACCACCCTACAAATCTAATTATACAGTTGGAGTGGAATCCTATGGATATCGTTCAGTTACAACAAGTTAATAAGAAATTTATGCACGCAGTAGATTTCCAGTTAGATAGTATTGTTGCAGGGTTTATCAGTAAATTTGCAAGAGATACCATGAAGTCTTACACCGCACCATAGTAGGATTTTCTAAAAGTACCTAGAGGTAGGTACATAAGATCACTATATACTTCAATCAATATTTTATTGTATGACAATGGTGTGATTACAATGGAATTAGACAACTAAAATTCCCTGCATGCATGGTGTAAGGGGGGAAGCACTAACAGGAGGTTGAGATATGGAAAAGGATACAGATAGAGGAAACAAGGAGGCCATGGAACCAATCCTGATGGAACAATATCAATTAAAGAAGATAATGGAAGAAGTTGGAAAGACGCGTGGTGGATTACCTTACCAATATAAAATGAATAACAAGAAGACAACCATAGCCAACAAAGAGGGCTTGGAAAGAAATGAAGAATAGGAATAGGATATTCAAGTTTTGGATTAGATTGAAGAAATCCTACATACAATGTATGAAAGGAAAAAAGGGGGTCTAGGATCAAGAACATAAGGAGGAACTCCAATTCAGATAACCATTAGTGTGGAACCTACAACCCCATGTCAGACTAATACACCAGAAAGAACACCAACATTTAGACAACTGAATTTTAGTGGAAGAAAAGAAAAAGTACATGGATCAAATGAAGGAGCATCAACTGGGGGATCTGGTTTAGGAAGTAACAACCAATTATCTACACCAGGAAGAGGTAGTAGTTCAACACAGTTCAAAATGGCAGGACATGATCCCATGATCAAATTATGAGAATTTCGGGGAGAGGCATGAGAGGATCCTAAAAAGGAATTATTCATCTGTGAGAATATCTAGGAAGAAAATTAGATCACAGATGAGGATACAACACTCATGCAGTTATTTATTACACTAAGAGATCGCACACTAGACTGGTACATGAGGCTATATGTAAATATTCCACTAGGGGTAACAAAGACCATTGCATGCGTCAAACAACTATCGATAAATGAATTTCAAAATCCAAGTTCATAAGAATAGTACATGAATTAAATGATGGAAATAAAGAAAAAACAAGGTGATTCTATTTAGGATATTGATCAAAGGTTCAAACATATGAAAGTTAAGTTGAAATATGCAATCATTAACATGCGACATGAGAACTTATTTGTGAACTCAGTATTACCACATTTGAAATACTTGTTAAGACAGTAGAAGTTCCAAACTCAGGTAGAGGCTTTGCAGGAAGCCTTACAACTAGAAGAGAACAAGTATCAGAAGGTAGATCCAACAATAGAGGAGTTGAAGGAGGATATGAATAATCTAACATTTCAACTTAACCAAAATAAGGGCAAAGAGAAAATAGAAGTTTTTTGGTGTACCCTATGCAGGACAAAAAGAAACCATATGAACGAATATCCAAATTTCGCATAGTATATGGAAACATGAGTACCAAAACCCTTTCCAATAAGAGGACCATGGTGCAAGATTTGTAAAATGCATGAGCATGATCCATATCATTGCCCAATGATGCATAAGTATAAGACAATACCCAAAAGTTCATATTGCAATTTTTTTAAGTAAGTGGATCATGATGATAAGGATTGTAGGAACATGAAGTTGATGAGAGAAAGAACTTTAGATACTTATAGGGTGCAATAAGAAATTATGACAGGACAAGATACACCTCAGTTCAACCAGGTATTACCACCATACAATTATGTGCAACAATAGCAAAACAATGTGCATCCACAATATAATAATGCACAACCACAATATAACCTTGCACAGTTTAACCAAGTACCTCAATACAACACACTGCGAGGAGATAAAGGTGGATACAGATCTAGAGGATGAGGTAGAGTAAGATTTGGATGAGGAAGAGGACCAGTAGTGTTCCACAACTTCCAAAAACTAGGACATTATGCAAGGGATTGTTCACTCCCACTAGCGACACATATGTACTATCACGCAAGAAACCATAACATGGAAGATCGTCCAACACTCCTGGGGAAGACCCAAAAAAAAGGAACCAGAACAACCAAAATTTCCATTGGATCTCTTCATAATCTAGGGATGATGGGAGAAACATCAATATAGTCACTCGAGGAGGAGCCAAGACAGGAACCAATGAAATAAAACAAGATCTAGTGCAACACCAATGGGTTAAGAAGAATATTGAACCATAGAAGCAATTTGATGCAAAAAAAGAAAAGGAAACATTTAAGGAGGCTAGAAAGGAGTTTTTCAAGCACAATGTTTTATCTGCATCAGCGGCACAACAAACTGAGAACTCACCAATGTACGAGATTCTCTCCTCAATGGACCATACTAGTGAAGGACAACCTTTAGAGAAAGTAAGTACTATAATTTTGTTTTTGAAATCTTGTGATAAGTTATTAAAGTATCCATCATATGTTAATATATTACAAAATATTTTAGAAATATGTAACACATAGTTATAATGGAAGTTATAACATTAAACAATCAATCATCTTCATACAAGAAGAAGGACAAGTAGAGAATTCAGACTAAATACTGATATCGGGGATTTCAGTATGGGTGATGTTATACTGAACTTAGGCTCTGAAGTAAATGTCTTACCTAAGAAGACATGGAAGTGTATGGGTGAACCCACACTAGGCTATTCACCTGTTCATTTGAAATTATCCAATCAACACAGAGTGTTACCAATAGTAAGGGTTAAAGGTGTGATAGTAGATTTGGATGGAGTGCACATTATGGTAGATTTTGAAGTAATATAGATAGTAGATGGCATAACACCTTACCCAACATTGCTTGGATGGATTGGAAATTTGATAACTAGGATATAATCAACCCAAAGACAAGAAAAATGACTTTTGAATCAGTTGAATATAGAGTCATTGCACCATTGGATCCTTCAAAAGGAGAAAGGTTTGTATAGGCCACTTGTTTGGATATGGAAGAAATAAATTAGTTGTACAAAACCATCACGTGAGAAGAGGATTATGTTAACCCAACCGCATATGGTTTACTTAGCTAGATAATCATTACATCATGTGCTTCTGAATCAGACATAGGTTTGGAGAATTGGAAACAATGATTACATGAAGTTTCCACAAGGATTTGTGCAAGAATAGATCATGTAGTAACATGGGTTGGTACAAAGATAAGAGAACATCCCAGTTTTCATGGGTTAAATGACTTCGAGGAATTTTTGAAAAAATATGAAGAGGAAGTGTTAGAAAATAAGAAGCTATTATCCCTAGATATTGCAGTCAAGGCTACACCTACAATATGTTGGGGTGTGCACAAAGAAAACATTTAGGACTAGTATCGATGTAAACGATTACTATGCATTAGATTTCACGGAGAACCAGGGAGAAATATAGTCCAGAAGTATGATGGGAAAGGCATGTCAGTGGAACAATTGGAGAAGTGCAGAAGACATTGGAGGATGAAACCACTAGAGGAATGGCCTCATCACTTTATCCATACATTGGAAAGGATTCCAAGGAACGGGTATATAGACCAGGAGATGCACAAAGGCACTACATAATGGATAGGCTTACAACATAATTATGTAGTAACCTTATGATTTGAACATGAGAACCCCAAAATTGATACGACGCTGAAGCTGATACATAGAATGATATTTATTGATGATCCAAAAGTTGAAATCATGATAGAATATCAACAATATAATAGACAGACAATCAAATAATTACTTTCATGCTATCATGTTGAAGATGAAGCACCAGATGAAGATGACACATAAAAAATTCATATTACATAAATTTAAGGAGAAAGAGAGGTGGAAGGCTCGTCTCTTGATTCAAAAGTATTTGTTGCACCAATCAAAGTTAATAAAGTCAACATTAGGATGACTAACAATACTAAAATGGAAAGTATTGTAGACTATTGGGATGAGAAAATAGTACAAAGAATAAAAAAGTTACTACATGAATACAGTGACATGTTTCCAAAAACATTTACAGAGATGAAAGACATAGCAGGGGATATAGAAGAGATGAAGATACCCCTCCAACATGATGCTAGACCTGTCAAGAAAAGATCCTATAGCTTTAATCTAGTGTATAAGCAGAAAGTGAAAGTTGAAATTGACTGAATATTGGAAGCTGGTATCATAGAACCAGAAGAGGAATCTGAATGGATTAGTCGTATGGTAGTCTAAGAAAAGAAACAAGGAGGGATAATTATTTTTGTAGATCAAAGGAAACTCAATGATGCTTTCTTACATCACCCTTTCCCTACCCATTTTACAGACGAGGTCTTAGAGAATGTGGGAGGCCATGAAGAATATTCATTCACAGATGGATTCTCAGGTTACCATCATATAAAAATACATCCAGAGGATAATTATAATACTAGTTTTTATATAGAATGGGGATCCTACCAATATACAACCATGAAATTTTGGATGAAAAATGCACTGAACATTTTTTCAAGAGTATTCATAGTTTATTTTAAGGAATTCATATATCATCTTCTAGAAGTATATATGGATGATTGGACTATATATATTCTATTAAAGGACCATGTAGAAGTGTTAGGACTCATGTTGGAAAGATGAAGGAAATTTCAGATATCATTAAACATCAAGAAATGCATTTTCGGTACACCTTTTGGAATATTTTTGGGACATATAGCATGTAAACAAAGTTTTCTAGTGGAACCTGCTAAGATTGTAGTCATTGTAAATTTACCACCACCAAAGTCAATGCACCATTTAGGAGAAACACTGGGACATATAGGTTATTATAGGAAGTTCATAAAGGGGTATGCGCAGATTACTGCACCAATGGAAAAACTATTAAAGGACACCATATTTCAGTGGAATAAGGACTATTAGCAAGGCTTGGACACTTTTAAGGAAAATTTGGTAACAACACCTATACTAGTATTCCCATATTGGGAAAAAAAAAATCATGTACATGTAGATGCATCATCCATAGCACTTGGAGCAATTATGTAGAGGCGAGGAGCAGGGGACTTAGACCATCCTATAAACTTTGCAAGTAGGAAGTTGTCAGAATCATAGTAGAATTACAACACCATGGAAAGAGAAGGCCTAGCCATGGTATATCCACTTTAGAAGTTCAGGCACTATTTATTGGGTAAACACTTTCAAATGTTCATAAACCATTATTCCCTCAGATATCTAGTCAACAAGCCAATGTTGGGGGGAGAATCTGTAGATGGCTATTATTATTCCAATAATTTTATTTTGAAGTGATAGTTAAACCAGGGAAATTGAATGCATGACCTGATCACCTGTCAAGGGTAACTAATGGAGAAGAACCTACTAACTTGGAAGAAAACTTCCCTGATTCACAATCATTTTCAATACATGTAGTTGATGAATACTTCACTAATATTATTGAATACTTAAGTATAGGGGTTGCACCATAGTATTTTAGCACAACACAGAAGAAAAATCTGGTAGTCAGAGATGCAAAATTTCAACTCATTGTATGGAATTTATATAACATGGGAACATATAGAATTTTGTGGTGTGTATTGGAACATGAACAACCCATAATATTTGCAGAAGCTCATGAAGGTATAGTTGGAGGACACTATGCAGGTAAAGATACCGAACATAAGGTATTGTGCGCAAGATTATGGTGACCAACGGTCCATAAATATGCCAAGGAATATTGCCAGAAATGTGATGTCTATCAGAGGGTTGTAAAACCCAATAGAAGGGGTGAGATGTCGCTAAGACCACAAGTGACTCTGCAGGTATTTGAAAAATGGGAAATAATATTTGTTGGACCTATTAATCCACCAACAAAAAGGTTAGGAGCTAGATATATCATTATTACGACTAAATACTTAAAAATATGGGTAGAAGCAATGCCAATCAAGGATTGGCGCACAGAGAAGGAAACACACTTCTTGTTTGAACAAGTGATCAACAGATTTGTATGCCCCATGATTCTTATGAGTGACCAAGGCACTCATTTTATCAATAATACCATCATGGTTAAGATAGAGGAGTTTTAATTCTATCACCAAAATAGTACACTGTATCATCCTCAGGAATATGGAACAATAGAAGCTTTCAATAAGATTTTGGAAAATTATTTTACGAAGATCTGCAATGTCAACAACGATGATTGGGACTTGAAAATAATTGCAGTACTATGGGAATATAGTACCACATGCAAGAAATTGACAGGACATAAACCATTTAGATTGGTGTATGGAAAGGAAGCATTGGTGCCATTAGAATTTCCAGTACCCATTCTGTGCGTAGCAGTAATTACCAACATGACAGAAAGAGGCGCAGTATAATAGAGTTTAAGTCAAATAATGGAAATGGAAGAGGACATTATTCTGGTAGGATTTCACGAGGAATTACAAAAATCAAGAGACAAATCCTGGTATGACAGGCACATTAAAAAGAAGAGTTTCAAGGAGGGAGACCTAGTACTGCTCTATGACAACAAATTTTTCCGACACCCTCATAAGTTTAGAATGGATTGGATAGGGCCATATGAAATAAATATTGTGGCATATGGAGGAATTGTACAGCTAAAATACTTGGGAGGAACATAACTGAAAGGCATGATCAACGGTTTTCGACTAATACTATATAGGTACAGTCAATATACTAACCCTTAAAAGTTATAGCATAGTAAGAGAGGCATGTATATAGTGTACTATAGTAAATATTAGGACAAAAAAATGGTAAAAAGAAACAAAAAGGGGAAAGATAAGAAAAAAGGAACACAAAAATAGAAAAAGGAAGAAAAACACCAAAATATGCAGAAGTTGACTAAACCACAAGAAAGTGTGAAAAATGTTACACACATGAATTACTGCAACATTGGAGGACAACAGGAAGGAAAAATTAAACTCGACACAAATGCACACTGAAAGTGAAAATAAGTTATGATTGGGTCTATAAAAGGAGAAAAACATGCATTAGTTCAACACTTAGTGTTTTTTGAGAATAAAGAGAGATACAAAGTGCGTGCCCTAGCTAGAATTTTATGAAAAAGAAAATGAGCGTACAAATTGGAGAGAAGATGACCCCACCAAAGTTCAACACTCCAGGCCAGTATGTACAGGTTACTCATCAGGGCCAAAGGTGTAAGGAAAGAATGATACAACCAGAGAAAATGGTCGAACTGGAATATATCACCACTTTAGACACTTAATCCATCAGCCCAACATGGGTTGAAGAAGAAACATTGACAACATCGGAAGGGGAATTAGGATAAAGTTCTAGGACCTGAAATAGTATCCCAAACCCTAACCCTGAAATACCTACAAAACCTGATGAAACAACAAGATCACGATAGACCGACGAAGGAGAGGAGGTGTTGGTCGAGAACATCACTAACCAACTAGACTCTCAAAAGGAACAAGAGGACACAAAAACAACAGAGGTAGGCCCATCTATTGCTGGGAAGAAAAGAAATTCATATGACACCACCAACATCACACTCCCACATTTCCCAAACATAGTGGTCATTGTGGACGATATGTTGGGAAAGGTACCAAAACTTAGGTACTTAAGTATGCAAACAAATTCTCACATTTGGCCAAAGAGACTTAATTTTCAAACACAGGGTAAATTAGACCCCTAGGTAAACCAATAATGTGTTAGGGACCTAACCTCCCTAACCCCTCATGTAGGTAGAATAATATATTTCCATGTAATAAAGGCCAATATTAATAAGGCCTAGGAATAAGGAAGAATAAGTCAAATGTAAGAAAACCTAATAGAAG
Organism: Picea engelmannii; assembly: GCA_009831015.1. Classification (NCBI taxonomy): domain Eukaryota; kingdom Viridiplantae; phylum Streptophyta; class Pinopsida; order Pinales; family Pinaceae; genus Picea; species Picea engelmannii. The sequence goes on from ML779262.1 coordinate 725,662, forward strand.
CTTTCGCTTCTAGATAGATCTTCCTCTAGATTATTCTTTTGGATATACATATTTAGTATAAATAGGAGTATAGAGTATGAGAAGTTTTTTCTTGTATATTATAGTAATAGAGCTATGCTCTGCTAGAGGTTTTCCCCTCGAAGAGGCAAGCAAACATTGCTATCAATAATCAAGGTGCTCTTTCTTGTGTTATTCTAGTATTATTTTGGTGATGTTTTTCTTATATCATTGTTGTTCTGCCATTTATAGCTAAAATATTTATGTTTTGCATATTATTTTATATCTAGAATACTACAAGTGGTATCAAAGCACTTTCCTTGGAAAAAACTGTGGGTTAATATTTTAAGGGTAGAGACATATTCCAACATCTTAAAGCTATAGAGATATGTCGTTACGCACATAAAACCATGATTGAGGAGTCATACATGCAGGAAATACAAGTGGTACTTAAGTGCAAATCTGTTGTCCACCCTTGTAACCCTTGTTGGTACCCCTTCGAGTGGTAGCGCATCAGAAAACACCTATATACAGATCAAACTAGATCTCCTCAATCCATCCATAGATAAATCATTCATCCACCTAACTTCTATAGTTCCACCAATAATAACACTTGAGAAGATATTATCTAGTACCTGGGTATTCAGGTAGTACATCTAAGGGCATGATCTAGCCTCCTTAGTTGGTTCCCTGAGATATTGGATCGAGTACTACTGTTGGACCCCGCATGTATATCAAAGAGGTATAGCACAAGGAAAAACCAATTCTGTAGACACCCTACATACCTTAACCCTTGGGATGGAAACAAAAACAGAACAAAGAAGATCTATTGCTGCGCAACTATGCCTCTTGCATTCGGGTTACGAAATTACTACACATTTCTTCCTATTAAGAATTTGGGATTTTCAACACTGCAGTATACTTCATATCGAAGTATAACTCTATAGGAGTTAAAAAAAACAAGATTATGTTGGCACCATTATTAGATCCCTATCCCGTTGGATTCCTCTCTTCCCCCTTATCTCAGTCCTACCTATCATTTTTTAGCAATTTCTTTTTCTTATGGACCTAACCCCATTCCAACACCCTTATTTGGGCCTTACCCCATTAGATCCCCCTTGTCCTCATGATCGTCATGATACACGTCACCCACAACCCATTTTCTATGTGGTCCCACCCGTCCCTTTTCATTTTACCTCTTCATCATGGCCCACACCCGTAGCCAAGAATTGTAAGCTTGCTTCAATTCCTTGTCCTCTAATTTCATAGAGAACCAACAATAAGTGAGGCAACTCAGTGCCAGTTTTTCCACCATCAATAAAAACAGGCATTTCTCCATCGATGCCAAAATGGAAACCATCAAAAAATACCTTGCTACCCATCTTGCATCCTTCACTACCCAACTTGCATCCTTCACTACAATGATATGTGCCAAGTTGAATATCGATGCATATATTCCCTCCTATGACCCACCTTTGAGATCTGAAGGTTCAACTTCCTCTAATTCCCAGAATTTTCATCCCCATCACTTTCAACATGACCTACGCCTTCCATGTGTGGATTTGAAAACATTTGATGGATTAGATCGCATTGGTTGGATACCTCAAATGGAACATAATTTCTCTTTGTATGGAATTACAAATGAGTTGGCCAAGCTATGGTATGGTGTTCTCCATCTAGATCAAGAACTTTGGCAATGGTGGAAATGGAGAAAAAATTCCCTCCAAGGGTATGTGGCTTGGACACAATTTGTGGTAGAGATTTATGAACGCTTTCAAACTAACACCAACCATTTAGGTCATTTGACAAAGTTGAAACAATATATCACAGTGGAAGAATTTATAGCCACTTTTGAGTGATTAGCTATCCATACAGAGGGCATATCTCACGCTTGTTTTCAAGAATTTTTTATTAGTGGCCTCAAGGATGAGATTTTTACCCATGTCCTCATGGATCAGCCTCTGAGTTGGGTGGAATATACTAAAAGAGACAAGGAAGAAAAACAGGTTGCCTCTTCTCAAACCTAAAAAATCCTCCTTCTACTCCAATAAAGATCCTAAAATTGACCAGGGCATAAATGGTTGAATGCCAAATCAAAGGCCCTTTTTATAATTGTGATGACAAATATTTTCTTGGGCACAAGTGTAAGGAACAAAATGTTTTTATGGCCATCTCTGAGGATATTTTGGAAGGAAATGTTGAGGCCCCCCTTGTGGCTGAGTCACTTGAACCCACTGACATGAAACCACCCTAGGACCCTCCCGAAGTCGAACTGGTCATTTCCTTGAATGCTCTCTCTAGGTTCTCTACTCCCCAAACCCTAAAGATAATTAGCTACATTAAACATCAAAAGGTCACCATCCTTGTTGACAGTGGAAGTACCCATAATTTTATTCATCGTCGCATTTCCCAAGAAACTAATTTCTATATTCATGTCATCAATAATTTTCAAATCATGATTTCCAATGATAGGTACATGAAATGTGGGGGGTGTTGTGAAAAATTGTGTGATCCGAAATCGGATCCAGAAGCTTGATAGGGCTTGAAAAATGCTCAAAATGAAAGTGCTTAGAATTTGACAAAACCAACACCATTTTGTCCGTCTCGTCTTCCTTATTCCGACAGTATATTTACTTTGTCAAACAGGCTCTGTATGCAAAAGTTATCGCATTCTAATCGGAAGGCCAAACAGGTAAAAAGTCAAAGGTCAATTGGTCAAAAAGTCAATGCTGATGACATCAACATTCTGACTGTGCAGGAGATGACGTGGCACTCTCTGGCTGATGGTGATTAGGTAGGTTCGCAGACATGTGGCAGGAAATTGGACCAGTCAATAACTAACAAGTGGCATTAATCCGTCAAATGGGGAGATGCCACGTGGCCCAGTCATGGGCAGCCACGTGGCACCCAATCATCAGTTGAAGTGGCATGTTTCAAAAAAAAATTGTTTTTGGGGTCCATGGGATTTGAACCCATGACCACCACCAAGCCCAACACCTTAAGAAATGGTCTTTTGCCAATACACCAAATTATTGCTTATGATATAAAACCTACAATATGATATATATTGCAAATTATTGTATGGAGAGGGGCCAGCGCTTAGCCCTTTGGGCTAGTGCTTGGCCATATGAACCCATATGACCCTGTCAAGGGGGCACGCGTTGGGAAAAATGGGGCTTATGCCCAAATTTAACTATAAAGTGGGTTTTGTAACTAATTTTTGAGTTTTAATTGTAATTAAGCCTATTTTTAATGGTTTTTGGGAGTTATTGGGTAGTTTTAGAGCCTAAATTTTGGGAGGAAGTTGGAGATGAGAAAATAACTTCCCAGCTATATAACCAAGGCATGTTTGAGGCCATAGGAGGGCATTCAGAGCAGAATGATGCTGAAGAGAAGCCAAGCCAAAGTCATTTTGAGGCAGAGAAGCTTTTGAGGAGGAGATGTTGTCGGATCATTTCTGGGAGCTCCGGATGTCTGTTTTGCGTGTCGTTTTCTTTGATGGGTTCTAGAGATCTTGATGAACATGACCAGATTAGTCTTGTATCCATTTGGCATTGCAGTGATGTACTTTTGAGCATTTGAGCAGAAATAAAGAAGCCTCTCCCACAGAGAAAAAGCCCCGGAGACGTAGGCAAAGTTGTACCAAACTCCGTTACCAATATGCGTGTTATGGTTTGTTGTCTATTATTTCATTTCAGATCTGCATATGTGTATATGGCTGTAATAATTCCTCTTCTTTCCTCATTCTTCACTAAGTTTTCTCAAATGGTTAATTAACGCATGCAAAATTAAAACTCAACTATAAGTCATTAAAAGATCCTACAGATCAAGTGGCATCAGAGTTAGTTGACGTTTGGATTTTAGTTTTGCATGTTAACCAGGGAAAAGCTACAACGTTGTGAAGGTGAGCTTGTTGCAGAGAATCCATTAATTGGATTGAGAAAAAGAGCTTCTCACAGCGAGAAGATGGCATCGGAAGAAGGGATTTATCAAGATGAGAAAGAGTTCCGGAAAACATTCCTTGCTATGTCAGAGATGGCGAAAGTCTTGTACGAAGATTACTTGGAACGGAAGCGACCATTTTTGGGTGATTCTTCAAAGGGAAAAAGTGAAGAGGAAGAGGACCATCCTCAAATTCCTCCTTCACCTCCATCAACACCTCCTTCTTCTCCTGCTTCTTCAAGTTCAAGTTCTAAATCTAGTGTAAAGAAAAATGTCCATAAGAATAAACATGAAATGCCATTGTTAAAACTTGATGTAAAATTTGAGTTGCCCATATATGATGGTGAAGTAAATGTAGAAAAACTTGATAACTAGATCAGGAAGATGGAGGTATACTACAGTTTGCAACAGATTGAGGATGAGGCCACACAAATCAAGTTGGCATCTTTGAGACTTGCAGGTGCAGCTCTTATCAGGTGGCAAAGCAAGCTGCAAAAAGGAACACAAAATGTGGGTAATGTATTTCCATCATGGAAGGATTTCATTTCTGCACTTAGGAAACAGTTTTATCCTTTGGGTTATAAAGAAAAAGCAATAATTGAATGGCAATCTTTAAAACTAAGAAAGGGACAAACAGTGCAAGAATACACCGATGGATTTCGAAAAATGGCATTAATGTTAGACATTCCTTTGCAAACACAAGAAACCCTTATGAAGTATATAGGAGGTTTGTCTGCGCATATTAAAAACACTATTTTCATGTTTGGACCCACTAACCTTGATGAGGTTTTTGTTCAAGCTACGTATATTGAAGTAGGAAAGGCAGGTGTGTCAAGGGAATCGTTGTCTTCGAGGAAAGAGGACAAGAGGAAAAGGCATGGCAATGGAAAGAATGCAAATGCAGTAACAAAGAAGGAAGGAAAACCCTCTTGCAATCATTGCAAGAAAGAGGGACATGATGAGGACAGATGTTGGCAGTTGCATCCCAAGAAGAGGCCAAAGTGGTTCAAATAAAAGAATGGAACGCAAACAGTGGCAACGACATCAAAACCCACAGACTTGGGATCGGATTCAGGTGATGAGTCAAAGATTTCATTGGTTGGTATGACAGGTAAAAATGGTGAAGAGATTGATTGTAGAAGCAATTTGTTTCATATAAGGGT
>ML779262.1:730813-857600 GCA_009831015.1 Picea engelmannii
CTCATCATAAGCCTTACACACTTAAATGGATGAGAAATCATCATCAAATGCACATAACAAAATAGTGCACAATCAAATTTGCAATTTCATCTAAGTATGTGGACGAAGTAACTTGTGATGTTGTGTCGTTAAGAGAATGTGGACTGATCTTAGGCAGTCCATACTTATTTGATCGTAAGGAAATCTTCTACAGGACAAAGAATCAATATCAATTCACTAAAGCAGGTCATGATTATGTGGTTCATGATCATCATGTTAAAGCAAATAAAACACTTCAAACAATGGAACAATTAACAAATGCAGTGCAAGCATGCAACGAACCAATAATTGTTTCAAATGAAGTAATTGATCTTAAGCAAGAACAAGATATGGTTGTTGAATGGAAAATCAATCATAAGTTGCTTCAAGATAAGCTCATGTCGTGCAGATATTTTAAGTATATCAGCTCATTTGCAGTCGTCTTCTTGATACTGTCATTAGCAATGTTTTCTACATGGATGCTAGCAGCTTCGGTAAGATGTAACAGGGTTCAAATGGCTAACAATATACTGTCAGTTGTCATGATTGTGTTACCGTTGATCTTGATGAGACAGGTGCACAGGACAGAGTTCAGAGACAGAGAGAAAGTCGGGTGGCCTATCCTGAGCTTGTTGAATGTTCAGTAACCTTTTGGGGACCAAAAGGTCTTATTGTGGGGAGGTGTGATCCGAAATCGGATCCAGAAGCCTAATAGGGCTTGAAAAATGCTCAAAAATGAAAGTGCTCATAATATTACGAAACAAACACCATTACGTCCATCTCGTCTTCCTGATTCTGGCGGTATATTTACTTTGTCAAACGGGCTCCGTATGCGAAAGTTATCACATTTTGATCAGAAGCCCAAACAGGTAAAAAGTCAAAGGTCAACTAGTCAAAAAGTCAATGCTAATGACATTAGCATGCTGACTGTGCAGGAGATGATGTGGAACTCTCTGGCTGATGGTGATTGGGCAGGTTCACTGACAAGGTAGACATGTGGCAGGCAACTGGACCAGTCAATAACTGACAAGTGGCATTAATCCGTCAAATGGGGAGATGCCACGTGGCCCAGTCATGGGCAGCCATGTGGCACCCAGTCATCAGTTGAAGTGGCATGTTTCAAAAAAAAATTGTTTTTGGGGTCCATGGGATTTGAACCCATGATCAACACCAAGCCCAACACCTTAAGAAATGGTCTTTTGCTAATACACCAAATTATTGCTTATGATATAAAACCTACAATATAATATATATTGCAAAGTATTGTATGGAGAGGGGCCAACGCTTAGCCGTTTGGGCTAGCGCTTGGCGATATGAACCCATATGACCCTGTCAAGGGGGTGAGCGCTGGGAAAAAGGGGGCTTATGCCCAAATTTAACTATAAAGTGGGTTTTGTAACTAATTTTTGAGTTTTAATTGTAATTAAGCCTATTTTTAATGGTTTTGGGGAGTTATTGGGTAGTTTTGGAGCCTAAATTTTGGGAGGAAGTTGGAGATGAGCAACTAACTTCCTAGATATATAACCAAGGAATTTTTGAGGCCATAGGAGGGAATTCAGAGCAGAATGATGCTGAAGAGAAGCCAAGCCAAAGCCATTTTGATGCAGAGAAGCTTTTGAGGAGGAGACGTTGTTGGATCATTTCTGGGAGCTCCGGACGTCCGTTTTACGTGCCATTTTCTTTGTTGGGTTCTAGAGATCTGGAAGAACATGACCAGATCAGTCTTGTATCCATTTGGCATTGCAGTGATGTACTTTTGAGCATTTGAGAAGAAATAAAGAAGCCTCTCCCACAGAGAAAAAGGCTCGGAGACGTAGGCAAAGTTGTGCCGAACTCCGTTATCAATCTGCGTGTTATGGCTTGTTGTCTATTATTTCATTTCAGATCTGCATATGTGTATATGGCTGTAATAATTCCTCTTCTTTCCTCATTCTTCACTAAGTTTTCTCAAATGGTTAATTAACGCATGCAAAATTAAAACTCAACCATAAGTCATTAAAAGATCCTACAGATCATTGTGTCTCCAAATTGGTCAGTACCACATGAAATATCATATGTTTTCTATCGACATGGTTTGTTGTGACATTATGTTGGGTGCAGACTGACTAAGGACTATGTGTCCCATTCTCATGTATTTTAAGGAATTAACCATGCAATTCAACCAAGAGGGACAACAATATAAGTTCCAACACATCACTGTCATTTCCCCAGAGATCATCAACTCCCATTGCATGGAAACACTTCTAAAAAAATATCTTTCTATAATTATTTCACAACTCCATGCCATTCAAGCCACTAAGACACCCTCTGTTCCGCAAGACCTCCAATCCATCCTCTCCAAACATCATTTTTTTTTTCCACTCCCCAGGGAATTCCTCCTTCCCATGGTGTTCATGATAATTCCATTCCCTTTGTCCCTGAAAACCTTCCTCCCAATGTTCATCCCTACTGTCATCCCTTTTCCAAGAAAAATGAAATTAAGAAAATTGTTCAAGAATTTCTCACTGCAGGTGTTATCCATCCTAGTACGAGTCCCTACTCTTCTCCCATGCTCATGGTCCTTAAGAAAGAAGTCTCTTGGTGCATGTGTCCCGACTTCCATGCCCTCAACAAACTCAACATCAAAAAAAAATTCCCATTCCTATCATTGATGACCTCTTGGATGAATTGAGTGGTGCCTAGTTATTTACTAAACATGATCTTTGTTCTAGATACCATGAGATATGTATGAATGAGGAAGACATTCCTAAGACTACATTTCAAACTCTTGAGGGCCACTATGAGTTTTTGGTCATGCCCTTTGGCTTGTGTAATTCTCCCTCCATTTTCCAAAGCCTAATGAATCATGTATTCCATAATTTTCTCTATCATTTTTTCTTAGTTTTCTTTGATGATATCCTCATCCATAGTAAAACCTAGACAACCCATCTTTCTCATGTGGATCGAGTTCTACATCTACTCTCTCAACACAATTTTTTTCTCAAACAATCTAACCATGCTTTTGGAGCCTCATAAGTCAAGTACTTCAGTCATATTGTTGGAAAGGTAGGTGTCAAGGTGGATCCTAAAATTATTGAAGCTATGCAATATTGACCTCTCCCAAATACTCTCAAAATCTTGTGTGGATTTTTGGGTTTAACAAGCTATTATTGCAAGTTTGTTAAGAATTATGGAAATATTGCGACACCTCTCACTGTTGTCCTTAAAAATAATTCTTTCACTTTGAATCCTACATATTATTAGGCCTTTAAAACCTTGAAGGTGACCATGTACACCACTCCAGTCCTGGCCCTACCTAATTTCACAAAGACCTCTTTCTTGGAATGTGATGCTTCCAGGAGAGGAATTGGATAATTCCTTATGCAAGATGGTCAGCCTTTGGCCTTTACCAAAAAACAACTGTCAGAGTAACATTTGGGAAAATCGATCTATGAAAAGGAAATGTTGTCTATTCTGCATGTACTAGATCTATGTTTCCCTTATCTATTGGGGAAATGCTTCGAAATTAAAAAAGGTCATGAAAACCTCAAGTATTTTCTGGAACGACACCCTTCTTCCCTGAAGCAACAAAAATGGGTGACTAAGATATTTGTATATGATTATGAGATGAGTTTTAAGAAAGGAAAATACAATGTGGTTTTTGATGCACTTTCAAGAAAATATGAAAATTAAGTGTCCCTTTTTTCCCTCTCCTCCATTGTACTAGATTAGCTCCAAGTTGTTTTCCAAGAATGGCTACCCTATCCCAAAATTTTGTATCTGATCCAACAATTGCAAGCCAATTCTCCAGTTTCTCTAGGGTACTCTTGGTACAATGATGATATTCTCTACAAAGACTGTTTGTATTTAAGTAATCAGTCACAACTTAAATCCACGGTACTTTCTGAGCTTCATGCTACACCCACAATTGGGCACTCATGGTTTACTAAAACCTATGACCGGGTCAAACGTTCTTTTTTCTGGGATGATATGAAACAAGACATTCACAAGTTTGTTTAAGAATGTGATGTTTTTAAATGCAATAAGGGCCAAACATTCAAAGATTTTGGCACACTACAACCACTTCCGATTCCACCTACTATTTGGAAGGATATCTCTATGTATTTTATTGTGAGCTTACCTAAATTGAACAATAAACTAATCATCATGGTGGTAGTTGATCATCTTTCCAAGCATGCTCATTTATATTCTCTTCAACACCTATTTACAGCCTCCATTGTGGCTTAAGTTTTCATGGATCAGGTATTGAAGCTTCAAGGCATGCCTCGTTGTATTGTTTCTGATCAAGACACCACTTTCACTAGAAATTTTTGGCAAGAACTGTTCAGGATATAAGGAACCCAATTCCATCTCAGTACAACTTATCATCCCCAAACTGATGGTCAAAATGAAGTTGTCAACAAATGTTTGGAAACATATTTGAGGTGTCTTGCATCAAAAAGGAAAAATAAGTGGGTTCAATGGTTACCACTAGTTGAATGGTGGTACAACACTTCTTACCATACAACTACCTGCATGACTCCTTTTGAAGAACTATATGGAAAAAAACCACCTTCATTTCTCTCCTACCTACTAGGTGTCTTGAAGGTTCAAGTGGTTGACCAATCACTTATAGTTTGAGAGGCTATTCTTCATACCCTCAAAGAGAATTTGGTCATGTCGCATAATCGCATGAACCAACAAGCATATCAAGTTCGCTTTGAATGTCAATTTTCTAAAGGAGACCATATGTTTCTTTGACTACAACCTTATAAGAAAATTTTCCTCAAGGATGACCATTGTCACAAAATGGTGCCCAAATTTTATGGTCCTTATATTTTTCTTAAGCATGTGGAACATGTGGCCTCTTAGTTAGCTTTTCCTAGACATTCTAAGATCCATCTTGTTTTTCGTGTCTCCTGCTTAAAGAAGGTGATTGGAACTAAGTTCCAAATTCAAAACATCCTTCTCGAGTTGGATGAAGAAGGCTTGATATGGTTGCATCCATAAGCATTTTTTGACCAGCGTGAGCATCGTCTTCATCAGTGCACCATAAAGGAAGCATTAGTCTAGTGGAAAGATACAAATCTAGCAGATGCCACCTGGGAACCAAATACAATTATGCGACAATTTCTTCATCTCAAGCCTTGAGGACAAGGCTATTTTTAAGGGGGATGAAATGTTAGGGACCTAACCTCCCTAACCCCGCATGTAGGTAGAATAATATATTTCCTTTTAATAAAGGCCAATATTAATAAGGCCTAGTAATAAGGAAGAATAACTAAAATGTAAGAATACCTAATGGAAGTTTTTGCTTCTAGAAGGATCTTCCTATAGATTGTTCTTTTTAATAGACATATTTAGTATAAACAAGAGTAGAGGGTATGAAGAGTTTTTTCTTGGATATTATTGTAATAGATCTCTTCTCTGATGGAGGTTTCCCCCTTGAGGAGGCAAGTGAATATTACTCTCAATAATCAAAGTGCTCTTTATGGTGTTATTTTGGTGTTATTCTCATATTGCTCTAGATATATCCTTGTTGTTCTACCATTTCTAGCTAAAATATTTATATTCTGCATACTATTTATATCTAGAATACTACATAATGGAGCCCGCACAGTGGATAATGAGGTTGTAAAACTCTATCATAATGAACCTATTGGATATAAACACTTTGGGCACAGTAAAAATGTTGTGCTCTACGTCAAACAACTATTCGCCCACATACACATAGGCATTCTTTGGATGAATAGGCTAGTATATATGGATGTGGCACTAATTTCCAAGATCACGGGACTACCTACATTTGGTGCACAGACATATAAATACTTGGATAATAAGGCCCGTGAGAAGGAAATCATCGAGCTGGTCAAATCACAGTTTGGCACCAATCGGGGAAACAAGGTCATTGTACTCAAGGATATTAATGAAAATTCTACAAGGTTTTCCAACATGCTTATGGATTTCAAGCCACTAAAAAAGTGTAGAAAAGAAGAAGTGTCAGCATGAGTTATTATGGTAGTCTCACGGTGCGCAAAACGAGTGATGTTCAGTTGGTCACCGTACCTGCTAAACCAATTTTTGGTGGATTGAAGAGATGCATAGGATAATGGAACCATGTTCCATTAATGCTAGCTTATCATCTTTATAGATTTGATAGGATGGAAAGAGCTAAAGTTTTCAGCTTTCCTGGATAATAAAGGAAAATTCTATGCGACACGATATGAGTCTCTCTATCATGTCAAGGACAATAAAAATCAACAAGCCAATAATACCATTTTTGCAATGTTGCTGGAAGAAATACAACAATGGCCAACCAATGTGTGTCATATACCTATGGAGTTAATTCCAGCAACATAAGGGATATCTAGGTTCAAGGAATCCAGGGACCACTTGTGGATCCGGGCCTCAAGGGATCTAATCCAAAAAGGATCTAGAGAAGGCTAAGAAGAACTCATAACTCACACAAGCAACTCATAACAATCATAATGGTTTCAGTGGACAGAGAAAGGGAAAAAATTCAAAGTTCCCAAAACTCGGTTAAAACAACATGATCGCAAAGAGCGCATCACAAGATTTCTAACGATACAAATGACTCGTCAAACAGAGCTCGTATCCGAAAGATATGAGCATTCACAGTTCAGGTCAAACTTGGTCAAATGGTCAAAAGGTCAGGGTGACACATGTCACCACTGTAAGGGTGACACATGGCACATCCATACATATGATTTGGTAGAGTGTTGAGTTAGAATGGGTTGATATGGAAAGGTCATAAAGGTTTGATGGTAGACACGTGGGTGAATTAGGTTGTGACAAGTGTCATTTTATTAAGAAAATGTTATGGTGCAATGTGGCCCAGTTGTGGGCTGCCACATGAAACCCCTCTAGTGGTTGGCATGTGATAATATTTATATGACTCCACAGGAGTTGAACCCATAACCTCCTTATCCCAAAGACCTTACGACTCCGCGCTAGCCAACCTTCCACTACATAGGCCTTGTTTATAACATGGTGCAATTATTATTTAATCTTGAATATTTATGTGGGAGAAAAATAAAAGGGGCAAGGCCCTTGATCCAACCCCTGGTTATATGTTAAATCCACCCAAACACACTATATTTACCCATCATTTTAATATCCACCACCATTTTAGTGGCATATTCCAACTATCCGTCGATTTAGCCAACAACCAATTATGCACCATAATATTTTCCTAAACCTTTGACATGGTTGTAACCATATGTTAAAAAGGGGATGCCCATGGTATTCGACCTCGGGACCTCCGCCAACTAAGTGCCTTAAAATAATGTGCTAACCACCATGCCAAACTGTCACATCATTACATAACTGTCTGAATTTTTGTATAAAATGGGGCTTTCGCCAATGTATGGAGACGGAGGAGAACCAAGGCGCACCTGTATGAATTTTGGTACAAATTTCAAGATAGGGCATGTAGTTCGATATTTTCCCAATCATTTATTTCAGGAGTAGGGCATGGAAACCAAGGTAGAGGTGTCTCTTGGGTCAGAAAGTGATAGACTCGGGTCGAGGCATGGAGATGGTCATTTTTATGTAGTTCGACACCATGAATGCAATGGTGATGTTTATTTTCTGATATGAACAAAGATTTTGTAGCTTAACTACAGAATGAGGTATTCTTATGTATTTTTCCCAATTATTTTACGGAGTTAATAAAAACACCTACCCATTTGAGAGAAGGACTTGGAGACGTAGTCCACCACGGATGAACTATGTTATCAATTTATTTGTGTTCATATTGCATGATTATGTCCCTTTCATTTTGATCTTTTCCTTATTTATGGTGTACTTTTGTTTATGCTCATTTAATATAATTCTTTAATAAGTCACCGAACGAAAAGATCATGGATCATGTTGGTATCAGAACAATTGTCTTTGACTTGAATTATTGAGTATGAATTCTTACTGGGGCCAAGCATAAGCAGGGTGAAGGAACTCTTAAGACATTTAATCCCGAAGTTGGTCGTGCATCCCGAAGGAAGAAGATGGCAGAAGAGGACAAGTGTGATGAACAGGATAAAAACTTTCACATGGTCTTTTATCGCATGTCGGAAATGGTCAAATAGGTGTATGGTGATGATGAGAAGATGATGAAGAAGAAAGAGAATAAAAAGGAGGTACCACCCAATGATGATGCTTCGGTACACCAAGGGGATGGATCCTCATGAGCCTTCATCTTCGCCTTCAAGTTCTAGTTCTTGTTCCTCTGAGCATTCTCATCTCTCTCATCATTCTAGCCATAAATAATCTTTTAATAAACCATTATTAAAGCTTGATGTAAAGTTTCTTTACCTATGTTTAATGGAGATGTTGATCCTGAAAAACTAGATAATTGGATCTGACAGGTTGAAGTATAATTTCATGTTAATCATATTGAAGAAGAGGAATTTAAAGTGCAACTGGCTTCTCTTCGGTTGGAAGGCACCGCTCTCGTATGGTGGGAGAGAAAGATACAGAAAAAAAGTAAGTGCAGTAATATTCTGTTAGAAAATAGGACCATGGAGAAATAAAATAAAACAAATGAGGAAACAAAACATAGAAGATACACAATACAATAGAGACACAGATTTACATGGTTCACCCAGTGTGGGCTACGTCCACCAGAGAAATTGCCAGGTCCTTCCTTTATTATTATCCAGCAAATGAAGGGATACAACCTACAACAAAACCCATTGTAACCTCCTCTTCTTTCTCTCACAGTCTCCTCTGTCAGAATACAATACTCGCAATAATGCATAGCCGCAATACATTTCCCTCATAACAAAGAGTTTCCTTCTAGATATAAAAACCCTAACATAATTTCCACCATTAGATATGCGACCTTATAATGAACGGTCTAGATTTACAATGAAATTACAATGTACATTTACAAGGCCATTTTTCCTTCGGGGGCTTTGCCCCCGAACCCCAAAGAGGGGGTACCCCTCTGCACTCCCCCGTGTGGAAGAGTGTACATACTTCTGGGGTGTAAAGTCTTCATGGGTTATAAACACGGCTGAAAGAAATGACCTATGAATCAAGAAGATAATCAGGCTCCACAACCAACAATCTCCCACTTGGAGACTGATCTCAACAAGTCCACCGCTGCTATATATGTTGGACTCTGAACCTTCTTGGACCTGGCTAATTTCTCATCTTCATCTTCATTCTTGAAGACTAACTGAAACTGTGCAGGAACTCAGTTTCTCTTTGGTTACTCCCTTTGTTAACATGTCTACAGGATTCTGGCTAGTGTGTATCTTTTCCAACTTCAAATGTCCATCTTCCAAGGTGGATCGTATGAAGTGGTACCTTAACTGTATATGCTTAGTATTCGAATGGAAGGATGATTTCTTTGCAAGATGAATTTCACTCTCACTGTCACAGTACAACCTGCTATTCTCCTGCTTCTTTCCCAATTCCTCCATAAACCTTTGTAACCAAATCATCTATTTACTAGCCTCTATAGCAGCAACATACTTTGCCTCTGTTCTTGAAAGTGAAACAACCTTTTGCAGTTTTGAAATCCAACTTACTGTTGTTCCACATAAAGTAAAAACATACCCTGTGGTGCTCCTCTAGTTGTCTTTATCACCTGCCATATCTGAATCAACATATCCCTATAGAAAAGTGTCTGAATCTCCAAAACATAATGCATGAGTAGAAGTACCTCTCAAATACATGAGAATCCACTTTACTTCATCCCAATGTTCTTTACCTAGATTTTTCATATACCTACTCATAACTCCCACTGCATGTGCAATATCTGGTCTTTTACAAACCATTGCATACATCAAGATGCCAACTGCTAATGAATAAGGGACCCTGGACATATATTCTATCTCCTCCTGTGTCTTGGGACACATTTCCTTAGTTAATTTGAAATGGCTGGCCAAAGGTTTACTAATTGGTTTTGCATTTTGCATTCTAAACCTGTCCAATACCTTCTCTGTGTACTCACCCTGAGACAATGTCAATTTGCGATTTTTTCTGTCTCTTTTTATTCTCATGCCAAGGATTTTATTTGCAGCACCCAAATCCTTCATCGTAAATGAATTGGCTAATTTCTTCTTGAGCACATTTATATCCTGCATATTAGACCCTGAAACAAGCATGTCATCTACATACAATAGCAAGATAATATAGCTTCCATTTTCTAGCCTTTTAAAATAAACACAATGATCAGAATGACATCTACTATAACCTTGTTCTTTCATAAACCTATCAAACTTCAAATACCACTTCCTTGGAGCTTTCTTTAGGCCATACAATATGTTCTTCAACCTGCATACCAAATTCTCCTTCCCTTTGACCTCATACCCCTGTGGCTGCTGCATATAAATCTCTTCCTCCAAATCCCCATGGAGAAAAGTTGTTTTTACATCTAAATGTTCAAGAATCAAATTTTCTACTACCACAAGACTTAAAATAGTCCTAATTGAAGTCATTTTAACAACAAGAAAAAATATTTCATCAAAATCTATACCTTCTTTTGAGCAAACCCCTTTACAACAAGTCTAGCCTTGTACCACTTTTCTCCTCCATCTTCTTCCTTCAACTTGTAAACCCATTTATTCTACAATACTCTTTTTCCCACAGGCAACTAAACCAAGTCCCAAGTCGATTTATTTTCCAAGGAATCTGTTTCCTCTTTCATGCCTTGCTCCCATTTCTTTTTGGTGTCTACCTACATTGCCTCTTCATAACATTTTGGTTCACCATAATCAGTCAACAATAAATAATACAATGAAGGAGAGTTTTGTTCAGGGGGTATAATTAACCTAGTAGATATTCTAACAACACTTGCAGGTGTTTGAGGTACCTGTTTCTCCTATTGTTGTACATTTTGATTTTCAAGTTGCCTTGGAATTTCGTTTTTAGTGATCTCATCAAGAACTGTGTATTCTTGTTTTTCTTCTTCTTGTTTCTTTCCCTGCAACTGATCTTTGTACATGACCTTCTCATTGAATATGAAATCTCTACTCCTAATGATTTTGTTATTTTCATAATCCCATAATTGATAACCAAAATCATTAACACCGTATCCAATAAAGGTACACTTCTTGGATTTAGACTTAAGATTTGTTCAATTTTCTTTAAATATGGACAAATGCTTCACAACCGAAAGTTTTCAAAATAGAATAGTTTACAATTTTTCCTATCCATTCCTCATATGGAATTCTACCATCCAAAGAGATTGAAGTTCCTCTATTTATTAAGTAAACAACAATATCTACAACATCTTCCCAGAACTGTAAGGGAAAACCAACATGAAATCTCATACTCCTTGCATGCTCCATGATTGTCCTGTTCATCCTTTCTGACACACCATTTTCTTGTGGTGTTCTTGGAACTGTCTTCTCTCTACGAATCCCATGGTATGAACAGTAATCATCAAACTCCTTGCTACAATATTCACCTCCATTATCTAATCTAAGACACTTCAAACTTTTTCCTATCTCATTCTCAACCAAAGATTTCCATTTCTTAAAAGTATCAAAAACATCATATTTTTGTCGAATGCAATAAACCCAAGTTTTTCTAGTTGCATCATCAATAAAAGTAACATAATAACTAGAGCCACCAAGAAATGATACCTGAGTTGGTCCCCATACATATGTATGCACATGCTCTAACCTTTCATTCTTCTTCTTTTTTCCGACTCTGAGAAATCTAACTCTCTTATGTTTTTCGTAAACACAATGCTCACAGAAGTTCAAATCAATTTGTTTAAGATATGGTAACAAATTTATTTTGTGAAGTATCTGCATACCCTTCTCACTCATGTGTCCCAGCTTATGATGCCACAGTGTTGTATCCACTCCTGTAGAAGCTAAGGAGATAAAAGAGTCAGTATTACCAGTACATAAATACAATGTACCTACCTTCTCTCCTTTTGCTATCACCAATGATCCTTTGATGAACTTCCACGTCTTATCTGTAAATATGGATACACAACCTTCACTTTCCAACTGCCCTATTGAAAATAGATTTTTCCTTAAATCTAGAACATGTCTTACCTCTTTCAACAACCATTGGTTTCCATTGCGTTGTTTTATTTTTACCTTTCCCATTCCAACAATTTTTCATGGTGCATCATCACCCAAATGAACCTGTCCAAAATCACCTTCAACATAATCTAGAAAATGTTTCCTATGGGGTGTGGCATGAAATGAAGCCCCCGAATCTACTACCCAAGACTTAAAAATATTATCTATAGAAATAATCAAAGCATCTTGTAACACATCAGTTGTTACATTTGCTTCCTGATTTCTCTCTTGTTATCCATCTCTTTGTTTCTTTGGAGTTTTGCAATCTTTCTTCAGATGTCCTCTCTTCCCACAATTCTAGCACTCTATATTTCCAAGTATGGATTTGGATCTTCCCTTCCTATAATTCCCACGGTTCCCTGATCCCTTTCCTCTATCCTTTTGTCTTCCCTTGTTCTCCATGTTCAATGCATTAGCTGATTCCTCACCTGTGCTTTTCTGTCGCATTTCCTCACTAAGGATAACACCAACAATATCATCAAATTTTTAAGTATTTGAACCAGAGACAAAGTTACTTACAACCATGACCAAGTCGTTCCATCTTTTTGGCAATGAGCACAAGATTAGAAGAGCCCTAACCTCATCATCAAAGTCCACTTTTACAGAACTTAGTTGATTAGTAACCATATTAAATTCATTTAAGTGATCTGCAGAAGACCCACCTTCTGACACATTCATATTAAATAATCTCTTCATTAGAAATACCTTATTAGACGTCAAGGGTTTTTCATACAGTTTAGCCAACACGTCCATCACATCCTTCGTTGTCTTTTCTTTCGAAATATTGAAAGCCATCGACGCTGCCAAGATAAGTTGTGTCATTCCTAGAGCCTTTCTGTCAAGAATCTCCCATTCTTCGTCCTTCATGGCCATCAGCTTCTTTTCTACTCCACCCAATGGTAGGAATAGATCCTTCTGATATAAATAATCTTCCATCTACATCTTCCATAACTAGTAATTTTTTCCATTAAATTTCTCGACCCTAAACTTTCCATCTTCCGACATTGCTCCCACTCGAACTAGGAACCCTCTTTTCTTGCGAGTTACCTTTCGCTTTGATACCAGTTGTTAGAAAATAGGACCGTGGAGAAATAAAATAAAACAAATGCGGAAACAAAACATAGAAGATACAAAATACAATAGAGACACAGATTTACGTGGTTCACCCAGTGTGGGCTACATCCACCAAAGAAATTTCCAGGTCCTTCCTTTATTATTATCTAGCAAATGACAGGATACAACCTACATAAAAACCCATTGTAACTTCCCCTTCCTTATCTCACAATATCCTCTCTCAGAACACAATACTCGCAATAATGCATAGCCGCAATACATTTCCCTCATAACAGAGGATTTTCTTCTAGGGAAAACACCCTAACATAATTTCTACTGTTAGATCTGTGGCCTTATAATGAACGTTCCACATTTACGATGAAATTACAATATACATTTACAAGGCAACTTTTCCTTTTGGGTCCCTCTTTCCCCCCCCCCCCCCTCTGCACTCCCACGCATGGAAGAGTGTACATAATTATGGGGTGTAAAGTCTTCATGGGTTATAAACACAACTGAAATCAAGGACATCTGAATCAAGAAGATAATCAGGCTCCATAGCCAACATATTCTTTCCTCATGGTCGAAATTTAAATCAGAGATAAGGAACCAGTTCTATCCATTAGGGTATTTACATCAAGAAATGATGGAATGGAAAACTTTGAGGCAGAGTAAAGGTTACATTGTATAGAGTTTCACAGAAGAATTTAGGAATGAATCTCTTGCATTGAATATTTCTTTGGATTATTATGAAACTTTAATGAAGTATATGGGCACACTTCATAGTTATATTCTTCATACTTTTCTCTTATTTAACCCCACTATTCTTGATGAATTTTGTGTGTAAGACACTCACCTTGAGAATAGGGGGAAACATGTTCAAGAATATCCCACGAAGAAACATTCCAATTTCCCACAAAAGACTCTCAAGAAGTTCAAAATAAAGGACAAGAAGACCACTACAATGACAAGAGAAGGAGGAAAACCATCTTGTACTCATTGCAAGAAGAGTGGTCATGATGAAGAACAATTTTGGAAACTGCATCCAGAAAAAAAAAATGAAATAGTTCGGTGGAAAGGGGAAGACAAAGACTATTTCTACATTGCAACAAGATCTTGGTTCTAAATTAGGAGATGAAGGAAAGATCACGGTGGCTAGAGTACAAGGTAAATATTATCTTCATGCTAGTTCAAGTTCCAATGATGAATCTCATATTTATGAACGAAAGAGGAATACATTATTTCATATATGAGTTGTATCTAAACATACTAAGATAGATACATTATTTGATATGGGTTCCCGAGTAAACTTAATATCTGAAGGGCTTGTCGAGAAAATGGGTCTTGTAATGAAACCACATCCAAAGCCTTGTCCTCTTGGTTGGGTATGTGATCAAGCAAAACTTAATTTTGCCAAAAGTTGTAGGATCAGGTTTGATATTTCTTCGAAGTTGATTCATGAAGTGGATTTGGATGTTGTACCACTTGATATGTGTGGCATAGTGTTGGTGAGTCCTTATGTTTATGATAGAAAAGAATTCTTCTTTCCTCATGAGAACAAATACCACCTTACTAAAGGGGGAGTGGAATATATTGTTAGAGCTCATGGCATGAAGGTAAATAAAACACTTGTTAGTGCAGGACAAATGAAAAGACTCATAACCACTAACAAGAGATATGTACTCATGGTCATCAAAGATAAAGATGTTGGGACATCTGACACTTTCCACGGATGTGTGTTGGACAACTAAGAGGGGGGGTGAATCAGTTGTTAATGTGCTTAAACAATTATGCCTATTTTAAACTCTTTATAGAACACTCAATGACGATCACAATAAAGAAGGGAACTAAGCAATAGAATATTCAACATCAATCAAAAACATG
Source organism: Picea engelmannii (assembly GCA_009831015.1). Classification (NCBI taxonomy): domain Eukaryota; kingdom Viridiplantae; phylum Streptophyta; class Pinopsida; order Pinales; family Pinaceae; genus Picea; species Picea engelmannii. The sequence continues at coordinate 745,816 of ML779262.1, forward strand.
AAATATACAGAGACATATATTTCCTGAGGAAACCCATAAAGGGAAAAACCTCTTCTTCTTGATATGATAAGTAATATTTATTTTTTGTGCATTATCATTCTTATGAGCTCCAACTCTTCTTGAGGCTACAACCTCTATTTTACAAGCAACAACTTGTTGAGAGCACCAACTCTTTGGTTTCTCTAGCACCCACTAGAAGGAAGAACCAACTCCCTAAGTGTTCTAGCACCAACTTCCAGTCATAGAGGCACCGACCTGTATAAAAAAGAGCAATAGTTCTCCCTTGCACCACCCTGCCACCCTAGTTTTTTTGGCTGCAACCAGATTGAAGCTACAACTCCCTGTGTTCAAGCACCCTCTTGAAACTTTGAGGAAACCAGTCCTCCCTAGCACCTCCCTACCACATTGAAATATAAATATTTTCTTTTCTTGAATTTATCAGAATGATATAACATTTATCTATGTCTTACTAGTCTCATCACTGTGTTCCTACAATTCTCTGCTCTACCTACATTAGTTTCTCTCTACTCACCTCTTCTTGAGCTTTCTGATCTTCTACTCTGTCTCTATATGTGCACCTCGACTTTTTATTCCTCTTTCATATATGCATTTATGTTCCTTGCTTCTTTTGTGCTTTATGTTATGTGTATTATTTCCATTCTATGCGTTACACCTCTTCTGCGTGTTTCATCTACTGCACACAACATGCTTCTACCTGCATGAATCACACTCAACAAAAACAACCATCTCTTCTTTGTTCTACGCATATTTATCATGCCAATTCCTCTTCCAGGGCATACATTCAACTCTTCGTCCTCTCTGGCGATCATACTAATTCTATTCTTCATCAGTGGTCGTTATCCTGAGATTCTTCAGCTTCTTTGGCAGTTAGAGTCTTCAATGCATTTCCATCTATCAATTGTCTAAATAATTAGTATTCATTCCACTGGTAGTTACCTCGAGGCTCTTTAGCTCCTTTGTCCATCACCTTGCAGCTCCTCGAGTTATTTGGGCAATATAATCACTCTGTTCTGGTAGTTAGAGACATTCAATTATGGCTTCTTTGGCTTCTAATCCCCTTCCCTCACGTGATCATCGATGGTGACCAAACGCCTATCCAAAAAGGTGCTTCCCGATTTCTGTGTAGTGAGTGTTGGCTATGTTTCACAATATGACCTTGGGCTATGAGATTCATGTCACCATGAGATTGTGGATGTGTCCATAGGAGGTTTGTAAGAAACCCTATTTTCACCCCGAAATTCACTACGATCCTCCACGTGTCCTTTCTCCAAAACCGTGGTTTCAATTGCGGCCCGCTCATGAAAAATTAAGACCCTAGCACATTTTTGCCCCGCAATGGAGCATGACTGTCGATCTAATGATATTGATGGTGATTTTGAACAGACAATTCATATATGTCCTCTCAAGTCTATGGACCAAATCTCACCTTCCTACATCAAAGACTGATATTTACTTCGTGATCCGGGCTCCAGGAGTTTCAAAACTAAAACCCTGTTACTGCTAACTAGATATCTTCTGGAATGGAATATTTACTGACATTTGTCCTCTGCAATCGATAGCTCTACCTTCTTTCCTTTTTCCACACACAATCCTTAGTCTCAATGAATAGGGTACATGTGGCCCTCCAAACCAACGGATGAAATTGATTTCATCTTTTGGGATATAGTAGTTTCGACTCTTAAACTCTGCTTTCTCCCAAATCATTTCACCTGGAGTCCAAAATCCAATGATGTGTGTCCCTTTTGGATCGACGGTCACAATCCCTTTGAGTAGTCAGGGTTTGAAAATATCAACTTTCCAACCGTTCAACCTTCCTTTTCTTTTCCCCGTAGTTGATAATCCACTAACGTGAGTCCCTTTTAGATCAATGGTCACGATACTTTTGGGTATTCTGGGTTCGGAATACTCAAGTCTCAACTGGAAATCCTTTTGTGGTATTTCTATGAAATATCATATCAAATGACATGTACTCCCCTTGACGATCAATGGTCGAGATTTGTCTTCGGAGATTTTCATTTTCTTCCCATCCACAAAACTTCTGAAGTTGTGGACCTTGCGCCACTTTTCCTCCTCGACAATGGACAACCCAAAACCACTTTGGGACCTCGAAACTTTGGGCAAGTGTTGGTGGTAAATATCCTGAAGTAAAACTCCTGGAGTGATGTCACTTAATGATGTGTCATGACCCTAGTAGTTGCCACGTGTCACTCGTATTTGTGATTTGCATGTACCTGAAATTTCAAATCAACTTGACACTTGTATTCATCTAATTTCGCCATGTGTCCTTGCTGACATAGTCTTGCTAGTGTGTATCCTCATTCACTTCGGGACTTTGACCTTCGGGAGTTCGGGTATTTCAACTTTTCAGGTCACTAATTCTTTTGAAGTGAGAATCCCCAAATTATAACCTCCTCGCAACTCTTAGATCTGAAGTGAATCCTATTTGTAGACAAGGATCTTATATCAACGGCTTGATATTTATGCGATGAAAATATTTTATATTATCTTGTCCTTCCACTTCAAAATGATCTGATGATTGTCATTTACTCTGGCTCTCTAGCTCGTTAGACTTCATGTTTTTCAAGACTCAAACTGAAAAAACCTCGAAGTGTTTTTCTCTGGAGTTGAGGATCGTGTGCCACCTGTCATTCTTGATTATGGACAGTCCCTTCTTACTTCGAAACTTCGGGACTTAGACAAGTCCGCTCTCCTATGCTCATCAAATGATTAATCTTCGTGCATTTATTTCTAGATCCAATGACTGTTGATCCTTCATGCTCAGATCCAACGACTGAGATATGTTCTCCTCTTCTGCATGCTTCTCATGTTTGGACACTGATCTAACAACCACTATCGCTCTTCCTCTTGATCTTACAATTTCTTATGACTTAGAAGTTTTTCTAAGTAATCAAAGGTTTCGGCCTCCGAACCTTCTCCTGCAGGTCTGGTCTTCGCTGTTCTTTTTTTCCATTGTTGTTGTTCTTATTCTTTGTTTTCCTATTTTCCATCATTGTTATTTCCATCAATGAAAAACACACTCTTTCCTGAAAAACATGCCAACAATTCCCCCTTTGGCATTGATGGAAACCCTCAAAGGCTGTGCTAGTCTGTTTGGATCTCCAACTGTAGCATCCAGACCACTCCTTTTCTCCCACTTTGACATCAATGTGAAAGAAAACATGCTCCCCCTGAGCTGTTGCAGTACCTTTCGAAGGTATCAAATATTCAACCAATACATACTCCCCCTGACATGATGGAATCTCTTAGGTTGATAATGGGGTCACGCCCAACATCTGTCGCAAATACTCAAATTGAGAATTTGCAAGTGGTTTAGTGAAGGTATCATCAATCTGATCTTTGGATGGAATATAATGCAAAGAAAAAATAGTGTTGGTCACTTGTTCCCTCAAGAATTGATACTTGATGGGTATATGCTTGGTCTTGGAGTGAAATACAGGGTTATTTGACACAATTATTGCACCGGTATTATCACAATGAAATGGGATCGGTGTTGTATATTTTACCTCCAAGTCTACAAGTGTCTGAATCATCCATAATACTTGGGTACAACAAGTGGCAGTTGCAATTTACTCAGCTTCTATAGTCGATAAGTAAATGGAACCTTGCTTCTTGCTCAACCATGATACAATGGAATATCCTAAGAAGAATGCACCTCCACTCGTGCTTTTCCTTTCATCCACATGGTTAGCCCAATCAACATCTGAATAGACTGAGAGTTGAAAATTATGATTCCTAGGATACCATAGGCCATAGTCCATTGTTCCTTTCAAGTATCTGAATATTCTTTTGACAACTAACAAATGACTCTATTTAGGTGAAGCCTGATACCTTCCTACCATTTGATCAACATGCATTATGTCTGGACAAGATGTTGTGATGTACAATAGGATGCCTATCATAGACCTATATGAACTCTGATTAACATCAGGTGAGTCATAATCCTTTCTTAACTTGCATCCAGTGACCATAGGTGTGCTCATAGGTGTGGAATATTCCATTTGAAACCTTTTCAACATTTCTCTTAGACATTTCTCCTGAGAAAGAAATAATCCTTCAAAACTCTGAGTAATTTGCAGACCAAAAAAAATTGGCAGTTCCCCTATCATAGACATTTCAAATTCAGGCTACATGGCATAAGCAAACCATTGTACTAATGAAGCATTATTTCTTTTGAATATGATGTCATTTACATAGACCAAAACAATGAAAAAATCATTACCCTATGTTTTGATATATAGATTTTTTTCAACTGTTCCTCTCTTGAACCCTTTGTCTTGAAGCTACTTATCCAGTTTGTAATACTAGGCACAAGGAGATTGTTTCAACCCATATAAGGCTTTCTTCAGCTTGTAGACAAAGTCAGGGTTATATGATAGTTGGAAACCCTCTGTTTGTTCCATATAGACTTATTCTTTTAGATCTCCATTTAGAAAAGATGATTTGACATCCATTTGATATACTTTAAATGGTTTATGACAAGCATAGGCAAGAAACATTCCAATAGATTTTAATCTTGCTACAAATGTTTCATCAAAATCCAGGCACAAATGTTTCATCAAAATCCAATCCTTCTATTTGAGCATATCCTTTGCAGATCAATCTAGCCTTATTTCTTACAATATTTCCTTTCTCATTCATCTTATTTTTGTAGACCCATTTTGATCCTATTACATTTTTATTTGCTGGCCTAGAAACGAGTTCCCAAGTGTCATTCTTTTCAATCTGGTCTAATTCCTCATTCATTGATTTTAACCAATTTACGTCTTTATTGGCTTCATTAAAGTTATTGATTTCCACCATGGATATGAAGGCCATATGTGGTTGCTCGATGTCTTTGATTATCCTTCTCCTCATTTGTACACTTTTTTCCTTCTCACCAATTATCTAATTTTCAGGATGATTCTTTTGAGTAATTATGGAGGAAGGATTTGATGTTGATTGTTGTCCTGACTCTTCTTGTCTGGGTGTCTCTTCTCCATATTATTCTTCGACCTGTTCATCTTCAGTTGTAGTTGTGTTCTCTATAGTAGACTCAATATTTCTCACCTCTCTTACCGTGACTCCTTCATCAACCTTTAAATAGGCGCAAATGTTTCATCAAAATCCAGTCCTTTTATTTCAGCATATCCTTTGTAGACCAATCTATCCTTATTTCTTACAATATTTCCTTTCTCATTCATCTTATTTTTGTAGACCCATTTTTATACTATTACATTTTTATTTGCTGGCCTAGAAACGAGTTCCCAGCTATCATTCTTTTCAATCTGGTCTAATTCCTCATTCATTGATTTTAACCAATTTACGTCTTTATTGGCTTCATTAAATTTATTAGGTTCCACCGTGGATATGAAGGCCATATGTGATTGCTCAATGTCTTTGATTATCCTTCTCCTGGTTTGTACACCTTTTTCCTTCTCACCAATTATCTTACTTTCAAGATGATTCTTTTGAGTAATTCTGGAGGAAGGATTTGATGTTGATTGTTGTCCTGACTCTTTTTGTCTGGGTGTCTCTTCTCCATATGATTCTTGGACGTGTTCATATTTAGTTTCAGTTGTGTTCTTTGTATTAGACTCAATATTTCTCACCTCTCTTACTGTGACTCCTTCATCAACCTTTAAATAAATGCAATCAACTAATTTATGCAATTTTTTATTAAAGCATCTATATCCTTTACTATTAGTAGCATATCCTAAGAAGATGCCTTCATCAGCCCTGTCATCATAATTGCGAAGGTTTTCATTATTATTGTTTATGTAGCACTTACTCCCAAGGACTTTGAAGTGTTTGATTGAAGAAGGTCTTCCATACCATGGCTCATAAGGTGTATTGTCATTATGTGGTCTAAGGATGGCTTTATTAAGAATATGGACTATTGTGTGTATTTATTCTACCCAGTAAATTTGACCAATCTTCTTCTCATTCATCATTGACCTGGCCATTTGCTGCACTGTTATGTTTTGCCTCTCAACTACTCCATTTTGTTGTGGAGTTCCTGGGATTGTGTATTCTCTCTTGATCCCATGTTTATCACATAATTCCTTGAAATCACTTAACATAAATTCTCTTCCTTTGTCTGATATTACTTCCTTTAACCGCTTGTCTGTCTGATTCTCAGTTAAATCCTTAAATATTTTAAATTTCTCAAATTATTCATCTTTTTCTTTGAGAAAAACAACCCAAGTAAGACTGGAGTAATCATCAATTATCATCATAAAGTAGTTTTCCTTCCATGTGTGTTCCTGTCTTGATGGTCCACATAAATCCATATAAACTAATTGGAGTGGCTTCTCTGTTGAACTAGATCTCTTAGATTTAAACTCTGTCCTAGTTAGCTTTCCTACTTGGAAGGGTTTACACACAAAGTCTTCTGGCTTTGATATTCTTGGAATATCTTTTATTACCTCAAGATTTTTGAGTTTGATTAAGTGGTCAAAGTTTATATGTCCAAGTCTCCTATGCCATAACAATCTTTCATCATTTTTTCTTCGATGAAATTCTCCTTTATCTCCTTTCAACACATATACATTATTTTCTATCCTTATGCCTTTATCCACCACTTGTCTTGAGTTTACAGACTTTATCTTACAATCCTTGGAAGTGAACACCACTTCAAATCCTCTGTCACACATTTGAATTACACTGAGAAAGTTTTATTTCATCCCATTTACAAGTAGAACATCTTGGGCTTTTCCTTTACCATTACTCAAACTCACCATCCCTTTACCCTTGATTTTACCTGGTTCATCATTTCCTAAGGTTACATTTCCTATTTTTCTTTTACTTATAGACAAAAACTTATCCTTGTCTCTGGTCATGTGCTTGGAAAATCCATTGTCTATATACCAGGGGTCTTTTTGTTTTTGAGATGAAAGTACTAGACCACATTTTTCACTATCTTTCTTTTTCCATGTGCTGGAATTTCTAGCTAAAGGATTTGTCCTTGGATCTCCCTTGTACTTATTCATATGAAAGTTTACAGCTTTGTGGCTAAAGTTATGACATTTATAACATTCAACCTCATTATTCAGTATGTCAAAGTGATTGATTCTATGTTGTATATTCATTGGCTTCTTAGTTCTATGTTGTAAAGATTGTTTATTTCTTGACCTCCTCAGTTGCATGTCTCTAAACTTAATTTGACAATTTAGAATCTTATGACCAAAATTAGAAAAGTAAAAACAATAACCATGGAAGAAATTTTGGTACCTGAATGATGGTATTCTTCTTGGCATTTGTTGCTCCATCTTCTGATATCTTTGTTTTTTATCAAGGATCATCTTGTCTTTATTAGATTTTGGTGACATAGTACTCGCATGGTTTGATTGTTTGTTGACTTTGAACTTGATCATATTTACTGGCTCTTTGCTTTTTGGTTGTTTGTTGCTTGAGCCATTTACATAACCTAAACCAGTCTTCAACAAAGAAGATCTTTGTTTTCTCATAATGTCATTAAGTTTTGTTGTGGATTTAATTCTTGGAATATTTTGGAGATACAATGTTTAAAACTTCTCCATGTCTTTTCTAGTTTTTACTACCTCTTCTTCCAAGGCTTCACATCTTGCCTTATTTTTTGATAGTTGTTGTTTCAGAATGTCCTCTATTTTATATTCCTCTTCTAATTCCACTTTTAGTAGGGCAAAGTCTTCATTACGTCCTTTATTGTATTTCTCAAACTGTATCAACAATTGCTTTTTCTTTTTCTTCTTAGATCTGAGTATAGAATTTCTTCTAGAGAACTAATCAGTTCTCCTTCCAAGTCAACCACAACTTCTTCATCATCAACATCACTTCTTGTCCCTTGATTATCATAATCCTCTTTGGCCATAAGAATAAATTCATTAATATTATCTTCACTGGAAGAGTCACTATCTGTATCTTCTGAAGAGTCATCATTGTTTACACATAGACTTTTCTTTTTACCAAATCTCTTGGGTTTGTGCTTCTTTTCACCTTTAGATGTCTGATAATGTTTCTTGTGTGGAAAATTAGATGAAAAGTGACCTGTCTTTCCACAATTAAAACATTTGAAGGAAAATTTGCCTTGGTACTTGCCTGATCCTTTCTTTAGTCTTCTCAAAAATTTTGCTTCAATTTTGTCAAGCTCAGAATCCTCATTCTTATCTGCTATAAATGATGCTTCTATAGAGGTGGGTTTATATTTACCTATCCTCATTTCATAAGTGGTCAAAGTTCCTAGGATTTGTTCAATAGACAGAGCTTTTACATAATTAAGTAATTCTATAGAAAAGACCTTTGGGTTGAACCTATCTAGCAGAGATATCAATTTTTTTTGAACTAAAGAGACATCCTCAATTTTTTCACCAAGTCTTATCATTGCATTTACTTTTTTTTCAACTCTCAGAAAGTACTTCCCAATAGTTTCATCCTCTTTCATCTTTAACTGTTCAAAATGTAATATGTAGCTTTGAAGCTTGGCATCCTTTACCTTCTCATTACCTTCATAACTATGGATGAGTTTGTCCCACATTTCTTTGGCAGATTCTAAGTGCATAAATTTTACAAATTTTGTTTCTGCAAGCCCACTCATAATAGCATTCATATCCTTAGTGTTGAATTTGAATTCTATCTTGTCATCCTTAGAAGCTAGTACAAATAGTTTTACATATCTAGTTTCTACCACATCCCAGACATCTACACCTAGGGCCATTATGTAGGTTCTCATCCTAACTTTCCAGAACGTGAAGTTTGTTCCATTGAATAGGGGGGCCTTATTGGTTGAAGTTCCTTCATGGCTAGTCATGTTTAAAATCTAGGATCTACCCTTAGATAAAAGGAACTATATCTGATACCAATTGTTGGACAACTGAGAGGGGGGGTGAATCTGTTGTTACTGTGCTTAAACAATTATGCCCATTTTAAATTCTTTACATAAAACTCAATGATAATCACAATAAAGAAGGGAAGTAAGAAATAGAATATTCAACATCAATCACACACATGAAATATATAGAGACAAATATTTCCTGAGGAAATCCATAAAGGGAAAAACCTCTTCTTCTTGATAAGATAAGTAATCTTTTTTTTCTGTACATTATCATTCTTATGAGCTCCAAATCTTCTTGAGGCTACAACCTCTATTTTACAAGCAACAAATTTCCGAGAGCACCAAATCTTCGGTTTCTATAGAACCCACTAGAAGGAAGCACCAACTCCCTTAGTGTTCCAGAACCAAATGGATGGAAGAACCAAATTCCAATCACACAGAAACCAACCTATATAACAGAGAACAATAGTTCTCCCTTGCACCACCCGGCCACCCTAGTTTTTCTGGATGCAACTAGATGGAAGCTACAACTCTCTATGTTCAAGAACCCACTTGAAACTCTAAGGAAACCAGTCCTCCCTAACACCTCCCTACAACTTTGAAATATAAATCTTTTCTTTTCTTGAATTTATCATAGTAATACAACATTTATCTATGGCTTACCAGTCTCATGATTGTTCTGCTACACTATTATGCTCTTCTTGCATCAATGTCTCTCTTCTCACCTCTTCTCGATATTTATGATTTTCTGCTCTGTCTCTATATGTGAACCTCATATTTCTCTTCCTTTCTCAGATATGCATTTATGTTCCTTTATTATTATGCGCTTTATGCTCTATGTCTTATTTCCATTCTATGCGCTACGCCTCTTCTTTGTGTTTTAGCTCCTGCACAAAACATTCTTCTACCTGCATGAATCACACTCAACAACAACAACCATATCTTCTCCATTCTGTGCATATTTATCATGCCAAGTCCTCTACCATGGAACACACTCAACTCTTTCTCCTCTCTGTCGATCATCCTGAGTCTTTTCATCATCAGTGGTCGTTATCCTGAGATTCTTTGGCTTCTTTGGCAGTTACAGTCTTCAACGCATTTCCATATGTCAATTGTCTAAATGATCAGTCTTCATTCCATTGTCAGTTACCTTGAGGCTCTTCATCTCCTCTGTCGATCACCCTACAAATCCTTGAGTTCTCTAGCCGATACAATCACTCTGTTCTGGCAGTTACAATCTTTGACGCATTTCCATATCTCAATTGTCTAAATGATCAGTCTTCATTCCACTGGCAGTTACCTTGAGGCTCTTCATCTCCTCTAGTGATCACCCTAAAACTCCTCGAGTTCTTTTTCCGATACAATGATTCTATTATGGAAGTTACATCCAATCAATTATGGCTTCTTTGGCTTCTAATCCCCTTCCCTCACGTGATCATCGGTGGTGAACAAACGCCTATCCAAAAAGGCGCTTCCCAATTTTTGTCTAGTTAGCACTGGCTCTGTTTCATGATATCACCTCGAGTTATGAACCATGTGACCACATGATTGTGGGAACGTTCATAAGCATTTTGTGAGAAACCCTCTTTTCTCCCCGCAATTCACTATGAGCCTCCACACGTCCTTTCTCCAAAACCATGGTTTCAATTGTGGCCTTCTCACAAAAAATTAAGACCCGAGCATGTTTTGGCCCCACAATGGAGCATGAATATCAATCTCACGATCCTAAATGGTGCTCCTGAATAGACGGTTCAGATTTGTCCTCTCAATTCTGTGGACTAGATATCACCTTACTACATCAATGAGTGAGATTTACTTCGTGATCCAAGCTTCAGGAGTTTCAGATCTCAAACCTTGTTTTTGTTGATTGGATATCTTCTGGAATGGAAGATATGATGACATTTGTCCTATTCAATCGACTACTATGCCTTCTTTCATTTTTTAGTGTCTGATCCTTAGTCTCAATGATCAGGTGACATGTGGCCTTCCAAACCAATAGACAAGATCGATTTCTCATTTCGGGCTTCGGCAATTTCGATTCTCAAACTCCTCTTTCTCCTAGAGAATTTCACTTGGAGGTCACAATCCAATGATGCATGTCCCTTTTGGATCGATGGTCACAATCCCTTCGGGTAGTCAAGGTTCGGAAATCTCAACTTTCCAACCATTCAACCTTCCTTTTCTTTTCCCCAGAGCTGATAATCCACTAACGCATGTCCCTTTCGAATCAACGATCATGATCCTTCCTAGTATTCGGGGTTCGGAATACTCAAGTCTAAATTGGAAATCCTTTAGTGAAACTTCTCCAAAATCTCATATCAGCTGACACGTACTCCCCTTGATGATCAATGGTCGAGATTTGTCTTCGATGATTTTGATGTTCTCTGCATCCACAAAACTTTCAAAGTTGTGGATCTCATGCCACCTGTCCTCCTCGATGATGGAAGGCCCAAAACCACTTCAGTACTTTATAACTTTGGGCAATTGTTGGTGGTAAATATCCTGAACTAAAACTCTTGGAGTGACATCACTTGATGATGTGTCATGACCCTAGTAGTTTCCATGTGTCACTCATATTTGTGATTTGCACATACCTGAAATGTCGAATCAACTTGACACTTGTCATCATCTAATTGCACCACATGTTCTTGCTGACATGGATCCTCATTCACTTTGGGACTTCGACCTTCGGGACTTCAGGTATTTCAACTTTTCAAGTCACCAATTCTTTCGAAGTGAGAATCCCTGAACAATAACCTCCTTGTAACTTTTAGATCCGAAGTGAATCTTGGTCGTTGACCAGAATCTTAGATCGATGACTCGATATTTTTTTTATGCATATCTTTTGTCTTATCCTATCCTTCCACTTCAAACTGATATGACGAATATTGTTTACTCTATCTCTCCAACTCTCCAAACTTCAGGTTTTTCAAGACTGCAACTGAAAAATCTTCGAAGTGTTTTGCTCCAGATTTGAGGATCGTGTGCCACTTCTTACTTTGGGACTTCGAGACTTAGACAAGTCATCTCTCCTATGCGCATCAAAGGCTTAACCTTCATGCATTTATCACTGGATCAACCGACTATTCATCCTTCATGCTCAGATCCAACGACTAAGATCTGTTCTCCTCTTCTATGCACTTCTCCTGTCTGGACACTGATCCAACGACCACTATCTCTCCTCCTCCTAAGCTTACAATTTCTTTTGACTTAGAAGGTTTTCTAAGTAATCAAAGGTTTTGGCCTCCGAACCTTCTCTTGTGGGTATCGTCTTCGTTGTTCTTGTTTTCAATTGCTATTGTTGTTCTTCTTTGCTTTCCTTTTTTCCATCGTTGTTCTTTCCATCAATAACAAGCACACTCTTTCCTGCAAAACATGCCAACAATGTGATCCATATCGTAAAAGGGAATTAATTGATATTGTTTCTAAGTATGATGATATTTTTCAAGAACCAGATGGATTACCTCCTAAGAAGGAAATCCAACATGAGATAGATCTTCAGCAGGATTCTCCTCTTCCTAATGTGGGCATGTACATGATGTCAGTTGTGGAGATGATAGAGATCAAGAATAAGGTACAAGGATTATTGGATGAAGGGTTCATTAGGCCCATTTCATCTCCTTGTGGTTCTCCGATCGTGAAGGTGCCAAAGAAGGATAGCACAAGGTGAATGTGTGTTGATTATCTGGCCTTGAATAAAATCACGGTGAAAAATCGATACCCTCTTCCTCGTATAGATGATTTACTTGATCAATTGAAGAATATTGTTTATTTCACTAAGTTGGATTTGTGCAGTGGATATCATCAAATTAGGGTTGCGGAACATGATGCATGGAAGTCTACCTTTAAAACCAAACAGGGATTGTTTGAGTGGTTAGTTATATCATTTGGGCTTTGTAATGCTCCGACAAATTTCATGTGTGTGATGAATGATGTGTTTAGGCCTTTCTTGGATGAATTTGTGATTGTATATTTAGACGAAATTCTTGTTTTTAACGGGACTTGGGATGAACATGTAAGGCATGCAAAACAAGTATTGGATACTTTACAGAGGGAAACGTTGTATGTGAAAATGTCTAAATGTGAATTTGGCAAGACTGCACTTGTATACTATTGATGGGTCTCAAATCCCTAGTTCAAGAGTAGGAACCAAACCCACCACTAAGGCCCAATTATACTCTGCAGCATTTGGAATGGAATGGTTCTCTAGATCTTTCAATCTGACCAATTAATTGATGGGCTTTAATGTTTCCTTGTGAAACATCTTCCTTCTATTTAGACTATCTCTTTTATATTTTTCTCTTGGATGGGACCGATGTGAGGTGTAAGCCAGTATAAACCAACTTGGAAACAAAACAGAATTAAGTTCTAACTATTGCGGAAGAGGTTGAGCTTGTGATAACCTGCTACTCAAACATGTAGATGACAATTCTATACCACATGATTAGTACTATTAAGTTAACCATGTGAGCATCCAATTATTGTCCGAGATTACTAATTACAAGAAATAAAACCCATATGTGATAAGATAACGGTAAGAAAAGTAATCCATATACCATAATCATTTATCACATAATCACACAAAGATACATCATCTTCATCATTAAAGAAAATAACAACAAAGAATTGCACCAAATAACTTGGCAATAAATTGGACAACTCTTACTTGTTACATCTATTCACGAAACGCGATACGAAATAGTTCTTCTCTACGTCCATTCACACATGCATTTGATGAAAATAAATTTGTCTTTGGCCCAGAAGGACTTCTCAATTCATAGCATCTTCAAAATAATTCTTAACAACCAGAAAGAAAGAGTTCTTGCAACAACCATCGACCCTTTGCTAATTGGTCAATGTCTTTATTTATAATATAAATTTGGACTGAAATTAACGGCTAAGTGCAGTTTAATAAAAACTAAATTCACCACGTGGCATCCTATAATAATAGTTTCTTTAATAGTCAGCCTAAGATATCTCTTGAAAAGGATGTTTTTTCTCGTACTCAGACCAACTAACAAACAAATCTTCACAAGTTTAGGACCATGGAAATTTGTGTTGTTCCATAGGAGCCACATATATTCCTCTAATGTCCATCACATGCATCTGGTACTTCACTAGACTGGAGTTGAACTACTATACCATGGTTCAAGCTTTGATTGGATGCTCTGTGAATCATCGCACTTGCCCTCGCCTTGCATCAATCATCTTTTTGAGCTCGTTGGTCCATAACGAATCTTGTCTGGCATGCGACTCTACTACATCTCTTAGGTCGATGAAGTTGTCGGTGGTGTCGAACTTGGGGAGTCTGATATCTTTCATTACTTTGTTTGTTTTGATTCGAAATTTCTTTCGAGTTCCTTGGTTAGGTCACGGAGAAATATTTTTTCGGTAGTTGGGAGGATCTTTCTTGCAATCGAGGTTGATGTAGTTTAGAAATTAGTTATCAGGAAATGCATAGTAAGATGCAAACATAAACATAATAAACTGATGCGTACCTATAGAACTCGTTAGTCTTGATTGTTTAATATTTACATGACCCCAGTTGTCCTTTTGAATGACCTGTAATATATTTGTCCACACAGCCACTCCTCTTCAGTTTGAATGAGTTACATCCGCGTGTCATAGTGTGGAAAGTCAAGTACGATAGATACGAGCATCGAAGCCATCAAAATGGTCGATTGACCCTTGGGGTTGGCAAAGGATGCCAAAGTTGAACGTGTGTCAAAAGTGTGCATACACTCTCGAAAGTTTGGATACCATAATAAGGAAGTCATTAAATGCCCCAGGTCGAGGAAAGTTGTTCCTTTGGAAGCCATATCAACAAGTGTGTTAATTATCATTCGCTAATAATGGAAGTTGTGGATATTAAAGAGATTGGACTGATCATACTGTATATTCCCTACAACTTCAATCGATGGCATTTCATGCGTTCTGGATTTCATCCGTCGAGTAGCTGTGACACGTAAATCTTCAATACATCCTGTCATGAGGCATGAGTGTTCTTTGGCATGTTCTTTTTTGCTTCCTCATTTTTCTATAAATTCTAGAGGCTCTGTGGGCATTTTACGCATTAGTCAAGTTCATTCATTGGTAGTGCTTGTCTTGTGAGTTCAATTCCAACAAAACTCTATGTTGTGGTCTTTTATTCATTCGTGAACGTATAAGCTAATACATCGTCTCACTATGGGATCCCCTTTAAACAAGGGAAGGGGTTTGCAAGGTTTTCGAAGCGCTAGGTTCGAGCCCCAATGTTCCTGGGACTCTTTCTTATTGGTATCGAGTGTCCTTGAAAATTCAATAGGATGCACCTAATTTTGCTCGGAAATGGTGTCAGTGTCTCGAGCAGAGGTGGGAGTAGAGAAAAATACGTGTCATTTCCTATCATAAGAAGACACCGTGGAGGAGGGGAAGGCCTAGAAAAAATAAGGAAATAGGAAGAGAAATCCACCCCCCAACTGAGGTGAGTGCACACCCTACCATTGAGGAGTTTACAATGCACACTACCTGGCCAGAGCCTGTTAGGACTACTAGTTGAGGAAGAGGGAGAGAAAAGGGAAGAGAAAATACATCGGGTTATTCCGTTGGGATTCCCATCCAGCAACTAGAGCGGGCCCAACTTTACATAGCTGAACTTTATCAAGAAAATAGAGAATTGTGGAGTCAGTTGGCGGTGAAGAACCAAGAAGTATTGGTACCACACAGTCACAAAGGAAGCACAAATTGGCTCAAGAGACATCTTCAGGATGCAAAAGATATGATTGTGCAGCTGTGCAAAGTGAAGAGGATGACAGGGAAAGAAAAATGAGAACATTGCAAGGTGTGAGGAGTATTCTGGGAGAAGGTCTGTGTGGAGGAGATACATGATGGGAGGAATCTTGTTTTGCACTCTCTGAAATGACGTTAGATATTTTTTCTCTGTTTTTTGTGAGTTATTTCACTTTCTCAATGTAACTGGGCCGGTAGTTGAGGTGTCGGTGATGTTTATTTGTATGTAACTTGAGCTTGGTAGGAGCTTTAATATATGAGATTTTGAAAATGTTTTCCAGTTGAAAGTATCGTGTTCCCTATTTGTATGTAAATCTAACATGTTTTCTTTTTATCTAATCTTCTCGTAAATCATGTGATTTTATAATGTTCATTGTTCTGAGTTGCTTGGTAAGTTCATTGATATTTTCCTTTAGAAACTTCTGATGTCGATTGATGCCGACGTAGCAGTACTGACTCGGGGTTGTTAAAATAAAATCTAGAACTCGACTTGTTAGTAAGGATTTCACTTTGGCTTCATTCATGTTGAACGCGATAAAAGAGATAGATATTTAGACTACCAATGACAGGATTACATTGGGGATCGACGTTCAAAAGTAAAATTAATGTATAATTTTCTTCACAGGTTATTATCTTCGTAAACACCCAACGCCAAAAATATTATAGATGTCGGCGATCATTGATGTTACCTTTACATCGCGCGACACTTATTCTTTTAATGTCCTATCGATGCCAAATAGATCAAACATCGGTGATATCTATAGTAAGGCGTATTCATGGAGACAAATAACCTCTTTCTTCCGATGCCGATGAAATTCGACGCTCGACTATTTTGGTATTCTTAAGTGATTTTCATCATCTTTAAATATTTTTCAATACCGAGTTTCCTAAGCATGTTGGGGAAAACTTTAGAATATCAATTCCTTAAGTAAATGCTAGTCCCTTTTTAAAGTTAAGGTGATTTTCACATGCTCAAGAAGAATTTAAATGACTCGACATGAAAACATAATGATAAACAAAGGTATTCATTTCGTACTGAAGCACAATTAGCTAGTGAAAAAGATCAAGCGGTACCCAAAAAAGTGAAAATTTGGCATAGACCATTTTAGAGTGTGTTGAGTGCTCAACAAATGGCGATTCATTAGGAGGAAGCAAAATCTCTATTACTTCTCCAAGGCAGGATGATATCGAAGTTGATGGAGAACCTTGATTGGTTTGACAATCAAAACCTTTTTACCTTTGCATTTGAAGTTCTTCGGTTGATGCCTTTGGGTTTGCTCGTGGGGTCTTAAACTTTTTCCTCCTTGATTTCCTTTGACCCTGACTCATGCCCCCTTTTTACAAAAGTTTAGAAAATCACTCATCGGCATAAATCCTTTAGTTACCATTACTCACTTTCTTCAGCATCACTCTGCTACCAACAAGTGTCCATAGCCTCAACGAAGTCACCCTGACATCACAGACCTTGCTCCACTGCTAGCGAGCATCCATAGCTCCGGCATAGATATATGCATACCCTCTCCTACTTTTTTCACTCTTTTGATAATACCGGTTTATTTTAGCATGACATCCTGAGCGAGTGGGAGAGGATGATGTTGTTTTATTTTGCAAGGTGAGAGGATCTAGGTGGATCCTTTGCTAGATTTGTTTTTTTGGGTGCATGTAGTTCTTTCCATATTTCCTTCTTTCCCTTATGATCTTACCAAACCACCCAACAGACACTTATGACATTCCTCTGGAGTTATTCATTTGGCGAGGTTTAGATAGAGGATTCCTCGGAGAGACTATAGATCCTCCTATGCTTCTTGTGTTTGAGCGATGAGTTAGGAACAGAGTTCACTACGTCGCATGATTTGAGGTTGACCATTGTATTTCTAAACACAAACTTCAAAGGTGCAAAAAACAAAACCGTAAAAGAAGATAAAGAAAAATCTCAACGATCTAACCAGAACCAAAATCATAAAAACAACATACAAACAAAAGAGATTATTATTATTACTTCTTTTTTTAATTTCTTATTGGAAATATTGTTTTAGGGCCTAGCCATTTACTAGAAGGGCATCAGTTCGCCCCCTTATATTTTGCAACCGATAAGTGTCAGCCCCAATCTTTTTAGCCACTTGGAAAGGTCCAAGCCATAGATTTTGAAACTTAGAATCCTCCCCTTTCGGTTCATTTTATCTATCCCACTTTAGGACTAGGTCTCCTACTTCAAAGTTCTTCCCTTTAGACTTATGCTTGTCGAACCATATTTTCACTATCTGTTGGTGAACTAGGAATTTTGACTTAGCCTTTTCTCTTTCTTCCTCCAACATGAGAAAATTATTGATTCTTCATTGTATGGCCAATGAAGGCTCCTTGCTGGAATCTTGGGCTAGTTGAAGACATGGAAGATAGAGCCCCTTTGGGAGGATGGATTCTTGACCGTGACCAGAAAGTACAGGGAATTCCCTATAGCTTATATTTTGCAACCGATAAGTGTCTGCCCCAATCTTTTCATCCACTTGGAAAGGTCCAAGCCACATATTTTGAAACTTAGAATGTTGCCCTTTCAGTTCATTTTATCTATCCCACTTTAGGACTAGGTCTCCTACTTCAAAGTTCTTCCCTTTAGACTTATGCTTGTCGAACCATCTTTTCACTATCTGTTGGTGAACTGGGAATTTTGACTTAGCCTTTTCTCTTTCTTCCTCCAACATGAGAAAAGTATTGATTCTTCATTGTATGGTCAATGAAGGCTCCTCGCTGGAATCTTGGGCTAGTTGAAGACATAGAAGATAGAGCCCCTTTGGGAGGATGGCTTCTTGACCTGTACCAGAAAGTACATGGAATTCCCTATAGCTTATTTAGGTGTGACTCTGTCAGACCATAAGGTTTTATGGAGTAGATTATGCCAATTCCTTTGGTTATCTACAACCTTTTGTTTTTAATATCCTCATGAGGTTCTTGTTAGTTGATTTTTCCACATCATTTCCCTGTGGATAATAATTTTCTGAATACCTAATCATGATTGCTCTGTCCAGAGCAAACTTCATCAAGAGGGTGGAAGAAAAATAAGTGACATTATCAAAAACTTGGAGAGAAGGGACACCAAACCTTGTGATCAATTGTTGTTCTATGAATTGGATCACTACTTTTTCATTTAAATGAGTCAAATGGGTAGCCTTTGCCCATTTTTTGAAATAATCGGTAGCAGTAAGAATGTACTTATTCAGTATTGAAGAGTTGGGTGTAATTTCGCCTATGATATCCAGCCCACATTGTTCAAGAGTGGGACTGCTGCTCTCTTCTCTTTCCCTCCACTTATTTGACAGGTTTTACAGTTTCTAGCATAGGTATGAGCATCTTTGAACAAGGTGGGCCAATAATAGTTGGCTCTCAGAATCTTATGAGCAATGGTGTTTCATGAAAAATGTCTCCCGGAAAGTCCATCATGGAGCTCCGTTAGCACTTTGTCTGCATATTGATGTTCGAGACATCTTAGTAGTACCCCATCATAATTGATCCGGAAGAGTATCGAACTTACAAGGAGATATTATGTAGATTTTAACCTGAGGGATCTCCTTTCCCTAGGGTTGATATTTTCTGGACAAGTCCCATGGTGCAGGAGATAAGTTAAATCCTTATACCAAGACTGGTTTCCTAGGAAATGTATGATACTTCACCACACCATAGTGCCATTTCATTCTCCCTTCTAGAATCTTCACTAACTTGGTCTTGGGCTTTGGCCACAAGCCTGCATAACCCTTGTCCTTTTACTAGTTTGGCAGTTTTTATATCTAGACCAAATTCCTGGACTATTTCCATCCAGTCCCCTCTTCTTTCCCCCATATCTTGCTAGGTAAACAACGATCAAACAACAGGGTGCGGCACAATCACTTTAGTTTGTCTCTTGAGTATGTAAGACTTGAAATGTTTTACCACCTTCTATACCACATAGGCATGTTTGTCTACAACAAGATAATTGAGCTCAACTCCTTGAATATTTGTAGTCATGAATGACACTGGGGCCTCGTTATTGTCATCATCCTTTTGATTCAAAGCCGCAGCTAATGATTGGTCAGAGAAAAATTATAGAGGAAGAAGTCTCTATTGAAATCGGGACTTTACAACACCGGGGCCCGAGAAATAGCATCTTGGATATTGCCGAAAGAAACTTTCCTCTCATCATCCCACTTAAATTAGACAACCTTGAGAATCATCTTTTGTAAAGGTTTGATAATCTTCGTGAAATCGGGAGTGAATTTCCTCACTAAATTGATTTGCCCGAAAAAGGACTGCATGGCTTTCTTGTTATGGGGCAAGGGGATGCCTTCTTGAGATATAATGTGACCTAACATCTTACCTTCCTCGACACCAAATATGGTTTTCTTAGGGTTTAAGTATATATTGTATTTCCTACACCTTTCGAAAATCTGAGTCAAGTGTTGGATGTGCTCTTCTCTATTCTTTGAATACACCATTACATCGTCTAGGTATACTACCACACATTTGTTTATTAGTCCCTAGAAAGATACATCCATCGCCCTGTGTAAGTTCACTCCTGCATTAATTCACCCAAAAGGAATTTGTTTATAAGGGAAGGTTCCCCATTTGGTTCGGAAGGTGGTTTTTAAATGGTCTTCGTACAAAACCAAAACTTGGTAACCTGAGAAACTTTCTAGTAGAGAGAAAATCTCTGAGGCAGACACGGTATGTAGGAGTTGTTCCATCGGCGAGACTGGGTAGTTGTCCTTTTCTGAATCTCTGTTGAGTTTCCTAAAAACTACACATAAGGGAAGGTTCCCCACTTGGTTTAGAAGGTGGTTTTTAAACGATCTTCCTCTGAAACTAGAAATTGGTTGTAACCTTTGAAACCTTCCAGTAGAGAGAAAATATCCGAGCCAGACATGGTCTGCAAGATTTGTTCCATCGACATGACTGGGTAGTTTTCCTTTTCTGAATCTCTGTTGAGGTTCCTAAAATCTATGCATAGGCGGATCTCTCTCGAATTCTTCCTCATCAAGACAAGATTTTCTACCCATGTAGAATGCCTAACCTAGAAAATGATCTTGGCATCTAGAAGTTTTTTTAATTCCTGATACATGAGAGGTTCTAGGGGTGGGTGATACTTTCAGATCTTTTTTTGGAAAGGTTTTACTTCATGTTTTAATGGGATAGTGTGTTGAATGATGTGGGTATCATACGTTTTCAGATCTCGATAGGACCATGCGAAGACATATTGGTATTGTTTGAACAATTTGAGATAGGATTTCCTTTCCTCTTTGGATATAGTCTTTCTGAGATTCACATTCTTTGGTTTTTACGAGGTTTCGAGATTTATAGTTTCATGCATGGGATAAGAGATACTAGTCTTTGTGTTTTTAGGTCCCTTAAATCACTCTTTTAGATCAAACAGACTTTCTATATTAGCTATACCTTTCAGGATTGTGTGAGACTTTGATTTATCAACAGGTTTTTCTATACTAGGATGGGTCTCTATTGGTATCCCTTGGAATACTTCATCATCAATGGACAAATATTTGAAATTGTCTCGATTAATCAAAATGTTTATGATTTTTTCATCACCTTCAAATACTTTCCAATTAGAAATTTTGTTAGGCACCGATAGTTTGTAAAGCAGCTCCATGGTGAATCGGGAGGCTTCATAATCCTCTAGAGGTGACAGCCTGGAGGAAGTTGTGGCCAAGGAATTAGCAAGAATATTGTTTTCTCTGGGAACTGATGTAATATTGAAGGATTTGAAGTGATCTATTAACCTATGCACTTCTTGTTGGTAGCTCTTTAGGTGAGGATAATTGCAATGTATAGTATTTCTTATTTGTCTAACAATGATTTCAGAATCTACAAAAACCCTCAATTATTTGATATTTAATTCTATATCTTTCTTTAATCCTTGCACTAGAGCTTCATATTCGACAGTGTTGTTTCTACATTCAAATTCTAGCCTACAAGATAAGAAGTGATGTTTACCTTTAGGATTAATGAGGATGCACCCTGCTCCTGACCCTTCTTCCAACTTAGATCTGTCGAAGTACAAAGTCCACATTAGTGGATGACAATCACTCTTTTATTTTTCCTCATTAACCTTTTTCTCTCCTATCTTTTGTTTTGTGGTCTCTAGAAATGGGTCCTGATAGAAAAGTGTGTCTTCTATCGATATCGACGAATTTTCTTGAAAAATCATTTCAGATTTTTGAGTGGGAGGGACATCAGACAAGAGAGGAGAAAAGTTTCTGAAGTGGGATTCACAGGAATAATTGCCCAAAATGGGGAAATCCGTGGACGAGGGTTCATTCGGGATTTCTAGATCAGTGACTGTGTGTTTCATATACCTCTCTCTATCAATTATGATCATGTTCTTGTATCCCTTCAATGGTAGCCAAAGGTGTGCTCGGTCTGTACCGAAGTATCCATTTATATTTTTAGACCAATCTTGACTTAGTAATAACCCATAAGCCTCTAGAATATCTACCACAATGATGTCAATCACTTGCACAAACTTGGGGTGTGTCGCTATTATGATCATTACATCTTTGAGTTATCCCATGAACTGGACCTGGGTTCTGTCTAGTTGTATGACATGTTTATCACTCTTAATGGGAACAACATTTAACTTTTTGCAAATAGACAAAGGCATAACATTTGAAGACGCCACAAAATCTACCAAACAATTGTGAAGGTTTCTATTGAAGACTTCAAACATTACGAGGAATGGTGAGAAAAAAGTTTTTTCCTTCATATCTTCTGAGCAGGTGTTCACAGTTGGTTTTATCACCAGATTTGTGGGAGATAGAGTTATTTCCTAACCACTTCCCGTGGTCGATTTTTATACTGATTTCAAAGCTTGTGACAGAAAGTCCTTCTGCTGAGGAATCCTGCATATGTCCATAACTGATATATTAGCCTTTAACTTCTTCAAGTCTTCGACTATGTTGAAATCCATCTTACACGATTATCGGGTATGGATTCTTATAGGTTTCTTACCAAGAAAGAAGAGTTTTTTTTGGTGATTTGGAGTTGCCTTACTCCCCGAGGTCTGGGTGGTAGCGGTATATTTCGAGACAGACAGACCCTTACTGCATGTTTGTATCATCGAGACATTCATGGGTTGTTCCTAAGACTCAAATAGGTCATCTGAAGGCATGATCAGGTCAGGATCCCATATCAGCATGGTTGTATCTTGTGGTGGATCAATCACTTCCTGGTCATCAATATTCATAGCTGAACTGATTGGTTGTTCGGTCAGGGAGACTTCGTTTAGAAACCGGTTGGACATCAAATTCATGCCATGCACCCATTGAGGGAAGTCTCTTTCAGAGTGATTTTCCTAGTGATAAGTACAGAAAGAATCATATGCAACATTCCCTATATCAATATTTAAGTTAGTTGGGGGGGTTCAATTTCCTTGAACGGTGGGTTCCTCTTAAATAAAGGCTTGTAGGGCCTTTGGCCTTGGTTTGATAATTTATCAAATATGCATTGGAGTTATTCTATGTCTGTGTTACCTTTGTCAGCAATCTGCTCTGTTTGTTTCCTCGACGGTCTCGCCAAAAGGAGTCCTCTCTTGGGGGGAGGCTGAGATTCTTTGTTAACTAGAGAGACCTAGCCCTCTTTACACCCTTTCATCTGGAATTTTATCGTTTTAGCTTCTTCAAAATTTTCAGCCAGGGTTCCCTTGGCGAATATTTTTACAAACATAGAAATAGAAGCTGGGAGCGCATTAGCGTAAACCTCAATTTTCAATTCCTAGGTTGGTTTCTCTTTGGGTTGAAAGTTGTTTAAGATGGTCATGAATATTTGATTGAAATATTTGACTCTTTCTTTCAAACTCATGGTGGCAGCAAATAACTCATCCATTAGAGCTCCCATAGTAGTTTCTTCTACAAATTTATCTAGAAATTCCTTTTGAAACTTGGTCCAACTAGTTATAGATCCTACTGGCAGATTAAAATACCACGTGGAAGATGAATTTTCAAACATGTAGGGGAAAATCCTGCAAACTACGTCTTCATGTTGGATGTTCATAAGCCATTAGAGGTGTCTCTGGCTAACCATGGTTGACTAACCAGAGGCGGGTTCCCCCTTTCTTCATTATGTTTGTTGTTTCCTTCCATATCTTTAGAACATGAGTTAAACTCCTCTTCTTTCGAGAAATCATCCGGTTCCAAGACGTCGTCAGTTGGCATTTCAGGTATCAAATCAAGAGGTTCTTGGATTTCGATAATTGTGAAATATATAAAGTCTTCTACTGAGTGCACGAAAACCTCATCGGGAGTGCTGACCATTGGTCTTCTTTGTTGTTTTCTTCAATGGAGTATGGGAGCTAAGGACAACGCACTGATCTTCCGGGCGTAAGCTCTCATAATTGTTCTGAATTGATTTACTTCCCCGTGAGGAAGAGCGTAAGATATTTCAGGGTGAAAATATTCTTCCTCGGGCTAGGGTGAGTTACTCGTTACAGGAGTACTCAACGTGTGTGGGTTGTCTTGGGAATGACTATCCATTCATGTGGGTCATTACGAATCTGTAGGTTGTTTGAAATTCTATATAAAATACATATTAAACCATTCATTCTCAGGCACTCCTTCT
Source organism: Picea engelmannii (assembly GCA_009831015.1). Lineage (NCBI taxonomy): Eukaryota > Viridiplantae > Streptophyta > Pinopsida > Pinales > Pinaceae > Picea > Picea engelmannii. The sequence goes on from ML779262.1 coordinate 770,006, forward strand.
AGCGCAGTTTTGTTGATGGGTCTCAAGTCTCTAGTTCAAAAGTAGGAACCAAACCCACCATTGAGGCCCAATTAGACTCTGGAACATCTAGAATGGAATGGTTCTCCAGATCTTGTGATCCGACCAATTAATCGATGGGCTTTAAGGTTTCCTTGTGAAGGCTCTTCCTTCTTTTTAGACTATCTCTTTTGTATTTTTCTCTTGGAAGGGAATGATGTGAGGTGTAAGCTGGTATAAACCAACTTGGAAACAAAACAAAATTAACTTCTAACTATTGAGGAAGAGGGTAAGCTTAGGATAACCCGCTACTCAAACATGTAGATGACAATTCTATACCACAGGACTAGTACTAATACGTTAACCATGTGAGCATCCAATTACTATCTTAGATTACTAATTACCAAAAATAAAATACATCTGTGATAAGACAATGGTGAGAAAATTAATTCATGTACCAAAATAATTTATCACATAATCACACAATGATTCATCATCTTCATCATTAAAGAAAATAATAACAGAGCATTGCACCAGATAACTTGACATTAAATTGGACAACTCTTACTTGTTACATCTATTAACGAAATTAGATAGGAAATACTTATTCTCTATGTCCATTCACACATGGATTTGATAAAAGTAACTTTTTCTTTGGTCCAGAAGGACTTCTCAATTCATAGAATCTTCAAAATAATTATTAACAACCAGAAAGAAAGAGTTCTTGCAACAACCATTGACCCTTTACTAATTGGTCGATGTTTTTATTTATAATATAAAGTTTAACTAAAATTAATGGCTAACTGGAGTTTAGGAAAAACAAAATTCGCCATGTGGCATCCTATACTAATAATTTCTTTAACACTCGGCCAAAGATATCTCTTGAAAAGGATGATTTATCCCGTACTTAGACCAACTAACAAACAGATCTTCACAAGTTTGGAAAAAAGGATATTTGTGTTGTTCCATTGGAGCCACATATATTCCTCCGATGTCCATCTCATGCGTCTGGTACTTCACTAGACTGGATTTCAACTGCAATAGCATGGATCGAGATTTGATTGGATGCTTTTTGAATCATTGAACTTTCCCTCGCCTTGTGCCGGTCATATTTGCAAGATATTAGGTCCATAGTGAATCTGGTTTGGCATGCGACTCGACCACATCTCTTAGGTTGACAAAGTTGTCGGGGGTTTTGAACTCGGGGAGTCTGATATCTTTCATTACTTTTTTTATTTTGCTCGGATGTTTCTTTTGAGTTCCTCGGTGAGGTCATAGAGAAAATTTTGTTTGGTAGTTGGGAGGATCTTTCCTGCAATTGGGGTTGAGGTAGTTTAGAAATTACTTATCAGGCAACGCATAGTAAGATGCAGATAGAAACAGAATAAATCAATGTGTACCTGTAGAGATTGCTAGTCTCAATTATTTAATACTTACATGATCCCAGTTGTCCTTTTGAATGACCTATAATGTCTTTTTCCACACCATCGCTCCTCTTCAGTTTGAATGAGTTACATTTGCATGCCATAGCTTAGAAAGTCAAGGACGACAGATACAAATGTTGAAACCGTCACAGTGGCAGATTGACCCTTGGGGTTGGGAAAGGATGCCAGAGTTGAACATGTGTCGAAAGTGCGCGTACGTTCCCGAAAGGTCGGATACCATAATAAGGAAGTCGTTAAATGCCCAAGTTCGAGGCAATTTGTTCCTTCATAAGTTGTATCAACAAGTGTGTTAAATATCATTCACTAATAATGGAAGTTGTGGAGATTAAAGAGATTGGACTGATCGTACCATATATTCCCTACAACTTCAATCGATGATGTTTCATGCATTCTGGATTGCATCCATCGAGTAGCTATGATGCGTTAAATACTCAAGACATCTTCTCACGAGGCGTGAGTTTTCTTTGACATGTTCTATTTTTCTTCCTCGTTCTGCTATAAATTCTAGAGACTCTGTGGATATTTTATGCATTAGTTGAGTTCATTCATCAGTAGCGCTGGTCTTGTGAGTTCAATTCAAGAAAAAATCTGTGTTGTGGTCTTTTGTTCATCCACAGATGTCTAAGATAATACGTCGTCGCACTATGGGATCCCCTTTAAACAATGGATGGGGTTTGCGAGGTAGTCAGAGCACCAGGTCTGAGCCCCAACGTGCCTAGGAATCTTTCTTATTTGTATTGATTGTCCTTGAAGCTTCAATAGGAGGTACCTACTTTTGCTCGAAAACAGTGTCAGTGTCTCAAGCAGAGGTGGGTGTAGAGAAAAATATGTCTGAAGGACATATGTTGGAGGTCATGTCCTCTTAGAAGAAGACACTACAGAAGAGGGGAAGGCCTATAAAAATAAGGAAATAGGAGGATAAAGCCACCCCCCAGCTGAGTTGAGTACACACCTAGCCACTGAGGAGTTTACAATGCACACTACCTGGCCAAAGCCTGTTGGGACTACTAGTCGAGGAAGAGGGAGATGAAAGGGAAGGGAAAAGATGTCAGGTTCTTCCGTTGGGATTCCCATCTAGTATCTAGAGTGGGCCCAACTCGCCATAGCCTAACTTTATCAAGAAAATAGAGAATTGCAGAGCTAGTTGGTAGTGAAGAACCAGGAGGTATTGGTGCTGCAGGGTCATGAAGGAACCACAAATTGGCTCAAGAGACAACTTTGGGAAGCACAAGATACGATTGTGTAGCTGTGCGAAGCACAGAGGATGACGGGGAAAGAAAAATGAGAACACTGCAAGGCGCAAGGAGTAGTCTGGGAGAAGGTCTGTGTGCAGGAGATACATGATGGGCAGACTCTTTTTTTTCACTCTCTGAAATGACGTTAGATAGTTTTTCTCTGTTTGTTGTGAGTTATTTCACTTTCTCAATAAACCTAGGCCAGTAGTCAAGGCATCAGTGGTGTTTATTTTTATGTAACTTGGGCTTGGTGAGAGCCTTAATATATGATATTTCAAAAATATTTTGTAGTTGAAAGTATCGTGTTCCCTCTTTGTATGTAAATCTACCACGTTTTATTTTTATCTAAGCTTCTTGAAAATCATGTGATTTTATAATGTTCGTTGTTCTGAGCTTCTTGGTTAGTTCATTTATATTTTCCTTTAGAAGCTTCCAATGTCGATTGATGTCGATGTGGAAGTACTAACTCAGGGTTGTTAAAATAAAATCTAGAACTCAACTTGTGGGTAAGGATTTCACTTTGGCTTCATTCACATTGAATGCACTAAAAGAGATAGATATTGAGACTACCAATGATGGGATGGCATCGGGGATCGACGTTCAAAAGTAAAATTAACGTATAATTTTCTTCGCGGGTTATTATCTTCGTAAACTCCTGACGCCCAAAATATTACGGATGTCGGTGATCGGTGATGTTACCTTTACCTCGCGCGATGCTTATTCTTTTAATCTCTTGCCGATGCCGCATGGATTGGAAATCGGTGATATATTTAGTAAATCTCATTCTTGAATATGAAGAACCTCTTTCTGCTGACACCGGTGAAATTTTGTGCTCGGCTATTTTGGTCTTCTCAAGCGATTTTCGTCATCTTTAAAATTTTTCTGATGCCGAGTTTCCTATGCGTGTTGGGGAAAAATTTACACTATCTATTCCTTAAGTAAATGTTAGCCCCTTTTTAAAGTTAAGGTGATTTTCACATGATCAAGAAGACTTTAAACAACTCAACATGAAAACATAATGATAAACACAGGCATCTGTTTCATACTGAAGCAAAATTAGACAATGCAAAAGATCAAGTGGTGCCCAAAAAAGTGAAAATTTGACATAGACCTTTTTAGGGTGTGTTGAGTGCTCAACATATACTTAGTTCATATCGTGGGAGGAAGACAATTGAAGATTGATCCTTCCAAAATTTAAGTTATTGTAAAATGGCCTGAGCCAAAAAGTATGACCGAGATCTAGAGCTTCTTGGGTGTAGTTCAGTATTGGAGGAGATTCATTCCCAACTTATCCTTTATAGAATCTCCTTTGCATGCCTTAACCAGTGTGAAGAAATATTTTCAGTGGGAAGGAAAGCAACAAAATTTTTTCGACACTTTGAAGGATAAGATCAATACTGCACCAGTATTAGCACTACTGAATCTTAGACAACCTTTTGAGATCGAGACATATGTTAGTGGATATGCCATGGGTGCAATATTGATGCAATATCATAAGCCTATTTTTTACCACTCTGATACTTTTAACCAAGTTGTTTTTAACTATCCTACATATGATAAAGAGTTGTATGCATTAGTTCAAAGCGTAAAGAAATGGAAGAACTACTTGTTAGGGAAGGAAAAAATTATACATACAGATCACCAACCCTTACAATATCTCCAAGCACAAACCAAACTGCAACAATCTCGACACTACATGTAAATGGGTTTTCTACAAAAAAATTATTTGGTAATAAAGTACAAGAAGGTTACAAGTAACAAGGTAGTCGATATGATTTCTAGACCTCCTACGGTTGCTTCTATTATTTTAAAAAATACTTCTTTACCTCATGATATATATGTAGAACAATATGTCATCGATGAAGATTTTAAAGAAGTATATGAGAAGCTAACCCATGGTGCACAGGTAGAGAACTATTGTTTGCAGGGAAAATTGCTCTATCATCTTGGGAAGCTATGTATTCCTACAAGTGAACGATTCCATGTTATACGAAAATCTCACACTTCTCTTGTGTTTGGTCATTTTGGGTTAGGAAAAACTATGGCTCATTTGCAAAGGTTTTGTTATTGGCCTCAAATGAAAGAAACTGTAACTAAATATGTAAAGGGGTGTGTAATGTGTTCTACATGTAAGCCCACTAATAGAAAATTGGGGCTATACTCACCACTTCCTGTTACATCCCATCCATGGGAAAACATTTCCATGGATTTTATAGGGGGTTTACCAATGACCAAAGGAGGTCATGATTATTGTATTTCGTAGTGGATAGGTTCAACAAGATGTGTATCTGGATGCCATGTAAAAAATAGACCACTACTGAGAAGACTGCTAATATCTTCTTTCCGTATGTTTGGGTTCACTTTGGGTTACCCACGTCCATTTTCATAGATCGATATTCTCGATTCCTTGGGGGTTTTTGGACTAGCTTATGGAGAATGATGGACACCAAATTGAAGAGGAGCACTTATTTCCATCCACGGACCAATGGACACATAGAGGTGGTAAACAGAATAGTGGTGATGTTTCTTCGAGGCTATTGCAACAAGAATCCTAAATTAAGGGATGAACAGATACCCTATGTACAACATGATTATAACTGAGATTTACATTCATCCACTCAGAGTTCACCTTTTGAGACGTTTTTTGGGTACCTACCAAAGGTTCCTTTAAACTTGATGTATGGGAGAGATGTCGATGTGAGTGATGAATGAACATAGGACAAATCCCACAAGCTCATCCAGAGGATTCAACAGATACACCAAGAAGTCAAGGAACCATTGGAGAAAATTCAAGTATAGTATGAAGCTCAACATGACAAGCATAGGTTTGATCATCAGTTCCAGGTTGGAGACTGGGTATGGCTTCATATCAATGAGTAACGATTGAAGGGTGAAGGAAATAAACTCAAGCCTATCGGATATGGAAGCTTCATTGTATTGGAGAAAAGAGACACTAATGATTTTCATTTAGATCTTCCACCTTATATGAATATTTACTCTGTTGTGATCATAGAGAACTTGAAACTTTTTTAGCCTCCCATGATCATGGATCGGGATGAGGAAGTTTCAATACCTTCAGTTTATGAGTTTTCACCTGATTAATTGGATGAGTTACATGAAGATATCATCCTAGAGAAAAGTACGAGGACTTCACGTAGGGGTGATGTTGATTATCTTTGAGTAGGCTTTAAGGGAACACATCCAAGCAAGGCAAAATGGATTGAGAAGGAAAATGTGAGGGGACCCTTCCCTCACTTACCAGTTGATTGATGAAATATTTTTTTCATACAAGAAGATCTCAGTGGAAAGTTGTGATATAAAAAAGATCTAGAGAAGGCTAAGAACAACTCAGAACTCATAGAAGCAACTCAGAACGCTCAGAATAGATTCAACAGATAGAGAAATGGAAAAAATTCAAAGTTCCCAAAACTCCGTTAAAATGGCATAATCGCAAATAACACTTCACAATATTTCTAATGGCGTAAACAAATCATCAAATAGAGCTCATATGCGAAAGATATGAGTGATCAAAGTTCTGGTCAAACTTGGTAAAAAAGTCAAAAGGTCAAGGTGACATGTGTCACCACAACAAGGGTGACACGTGGCATGTCCATACAACTGATGTGGCAGCATGATGAGTTAGCATGGGATGATGTGGCAAAGTCATATGGGTGTGATGGAAGATTCATGGGGAATTAGGTTGTGACAAGTGTCATTTTATTGAGAAAATGTTATGGTGCCACGTGGCCCGGTCGTTGGATTCCACGTGCCACCCCTCCAGTGGTTGGCATGTGACAAAATTTAAATGAATCGATAGGAGTCAAACCCATAACTTCCTTATCCCAAATACCTTACAACTCCGTGCTAGCCAACCTTCCACTACATAGGCCTTGTTTATAACATGGCACAATTATTATTTAATCTTGAATTTTTATGTGGGAGGAAAATAAAAGGGCTAGGCCCTCATCCCAACCCCTAGTTATATGTTAAATCTACACGACCACACTCCATTTCCCCACTGTTTTAATAACCACTGTCATTTTAGTGGCATATTCCAACCACCCATCGATTTATCCAACCACCAACTATGCACCAAAATCTCCGCCTAAACCTCTGACATGGTTGTAACCATATGTTAAAAATGGGAGGCCCATGGGATTCAACCCTGGGACCTCCGCCAATTAAGTGCCTTACAATATCCTGCTAACCACCATGCCAAACTGTCACATCATTACATAATCGCCCGAGTTTTTATATAAAAGGGGGCTTTCCACCAATGTATGGAGACATATGCAAACCAAGATGTGCTTGTATGGATTTAGAGACACGGCATGTAGTTCAATATTTTTCTATTCATTTATTGCAGGAGCAGGGCATGTAAGCCGAGGCATGGGTGCCTCTTGGTCCTGAAAGTGCCAGACTTAAATCAAGGTGTGGAGACAGTCGTTTTTAGGTAATTCGATGCCATGAATGCAATGGTGATGTTTATTTTCTGATCTGAGAAAATATTCTATAGATTAACTCCAGGATGAGGCATACTTATGTATTTTTCCCAATTCTTTTGTGGAGTTAATAAAAAGACCTACCCATTTTAGAGGAGGACCCAGAGACGTAGTCCACCAGGGACAAACTCTGTTATCAAGTTATTTGTGCTCATATTGCATGATTATGTCCCTTTCCTTTTGAGATTTTCCTTATTTATGGTGTAATTTTGTTTATGCTCATTTACTACAATTCTTTAATAAGTCACTTGACAAAAAGATCCTGGATCAGGATCCAATGAACACATGGATAGAAATGGAATATTGCGACACCAAGGAGGAAGTTGACAGGATAATCAAGGACTGGCCTGCATAGTGGTAGATTCCAGTAAAAAAACCAACAACAAGGCTAGTCACGACATAATCCTTGAAGCCCAAGTAAAAGGCTGAAGCAGGTTCATAAAAAAAAAAACAACTTGGTTGATAACACTAGAAAGGTTGCAGCACAGAATTAGTCGTCTGGAAGCAGCGCATTACCGAAAAGATCAAGGAGGAAAACAACAACAATAAGGAAAGACAACCATTCAAAGACCATATAGGGGCATACATCAAAGGATGGTAAATAGAGGATCTAGGTTACAACAAGTGGGGTGCAACCCTCACATACAACAAGGAAGCCATCGCGGGTAGAAGAGGTGCACAAAAAGAGGAAATATGTCACGAAATAATCAATCATCACCCTAATAGAGGATGATGTTGAATTTGTCATGTACAAGATCCAATATAGGGGGGAGGAGGTGGTATGTATTGTAGTGGAAAAAAGAGAAGAGATCATGGAAAATCTCATAGAAGTCTGTGAGACTCTATAAGAACTATGGATTCAAGCAGACCACAGGCCACAATGCAGCAATAGGAAAAGACACAATGACCCCCACACACAGAAAGAAGGAGAGGAGACAGTAAATTTTCTCGTACAAGGCAGGGATACATTCACAGTCACTTGCAAAATGATCAAAATGGATCAGGAGATTATGTAGAAAACCATGGGGGAAGTGGAGAAATTTGAATTCTTCATGGCGCAGATACCCACCAATGCACTCTATGGAATCTAGGCTATCATAATGAAAGAAGTGCAATCCAGAGCCCACGTGGATGCAACCAACTTGGAGGTGGGTGGAGGAGTCATTAAAATGCTACAAATCACATGAAACGCAGTAACCTCGGAGAAAGAAAAGGAGAAATAACGGGTGAATAAGCTAGAATAGGGATTAACAATGGTATATGATCACATCCCATAATGCGCACAAGAACCTGAGAGGGGTGCATAGGAGAATATAAAAATGATCTAAAAAACAATTGACAGATATAAAAAGGAAATTGAGGAGAAAAAAGAAAGGATTAATCCTACAAATCCTTCATAATTCAAGAAAAGAGAGAACAACAATCTGCATCCTAGATAGAGAAGATGGCGATATAAGCAAGGTAATTAGAAGAGTTGTTCGACATAACCGCACAGATATGGACCATTATGGACGAATATGAAAAGGTCCAACAATGGTACCTACAAGAGGAGAATATCAACGCTTCCATACAGAAGCTCAAGAAATGACATAAAAAAATGTCTATCATGGAGCTCTTGAAAGGAACTCAATAAATGAATACTCTGCAGACAGAGTTAAAGAAAGCGTAGACAAAGAAGAAAGAAATGCAAGTTGAATTGGAACCCCTCCAAGAACAAGCAAAAAAAATGATTGCGTAGATGGAGGAAGAGAAGACGAGTCTGGCACATGCAGATTTAGAGGGTGAAGCATTAATTCAGGAGGATATAACATCACAGATAGTCGAGGAGCTAACATGAAAATTTGCACAGATGAGGGAAAAATGAAAGGAACTGGAAGAGAAGTTCCACAGTTTGGACGAGGTGGTATAGGGATCATGCACCACCTGAGTGGCTCGGGACGAGCCACATGTGAGTGTTGGGTGCATGTTGGGGGCAAGCCTATTTTGAGAAGGAAGTCTATTTTTTTCATGGGCCTATTTTTAGAGAAGGAACTATTTTGGGGAAAGACCTAATTTTTGAAAGGAAGACCTAATTTTTGAGCATGGACAATAGGTGGCAAGACAGCAACATGAGGAAAAAGAAGGAAAAAAAAACATGCAAGAGGAAAAGCAATGTGACATGAAAAAAGGAAATACTAACCATGATAGGGTTAGGGTTTTTGAAAAATATTGTAATGGCTATAAGCCATATAGTAGTATAAATAAGGACCTAGAAGGTCTAGGAAAGGGATGGAAAAAGAGGAAAGAGAGATGTCATATGTTAGTTGAGGATTGTTAAGGATTTTTGTGTTGTTGATTGTAATAGGTCTTGTAGAAGAGTCAAAGAAGCTAGAGTTGAGGGTTAGGTCACAGAATGAGGAGTCTGGTGTGATCTAGTCTACCTCATAGAGGTTCCCTAATCTCATCATGATTTTATTGTTGAGGATTTAATGTGTCCAGTGCCATATTTTGCAACAGATTAAATAAAAGAGCAGAGAAGCCAAATCTTTGTGGACGTATCCCCAAGAGGGGGTGAACTATAGTAAAACTTGTGTTCTATGTGATGTTTCTTGAATGTTTACTTTTTTTTAATTATTAACTTATGAATGAATGATTAAATAGATGTATTAGCATGCATGCATAAGGATAAAGATGAATGAATCCTAGAAATACTTAAATCAAGAACAAAGTTTATGCATAAAGAAGGAAGAACACAATCTAATATCCCTATTCATTCTTAGGCTGAAAAAAACTGGGTATTACAGTCACCCATAAAGCTATCTCGGGTGAGACTCTATGGTGCACCCTATGCATAGTGTTTCATTTTGGTTCACCAGGAGGGCCGATAGTTTTAGAGGGTTTTGTTGGAAACCTGTTGAGATCTGAAATTGGGTTAACCCAAGAAGAAGTAAGAAGATAAAGAACAAACCAACAAATGGAATAACTTAAAATAAATATATATGTCATATGTCGCTAGATGTTTGAATCACTAGGATAAAAATAACTAAAATATGATGGCTCATAACCATACCAATCATGTTTATTTCTCTCTCAAATGATCCTCCTCAATTGTAATTCTTGTGTAGGATCCTCAACTATTGTTGGATGATCTTTGAGTGGCTAAGTTTCCTTGTCGAAATTTGTCTAATGTTCCTCATAATATTGTTCTTGGAAAACAAGATTGTCCACATGATATGTACCATCATGGAAATATATGGAGAGAGTAAGGCCATATGAGTGTTTGAAATTCTCATCAAAACGGAAATCCATATGAAACAAGATATCATTAGTAAAGTAAGTACAATGGTTGGCTCTTCTTATCCTTACCTTTGCAATTTTTATTTGGAATTAATTCCCACACTACACTTCCAAATAATATAAAATTAAAGACATCAAGGTTAACATGACTCTAAACTTTCTCTGGAGTCATATGCAACATTGCTTTATGAGGCATCCAATTTTGAATGTATTTGGCATAGTTCAATGCTCCGGCCCAAAAATAAGGTGCCATGTCCTTGGAGTGAGTCATATAATTTTCCATCTCTTTAAATTTCCTATTCTTTCTTTCAACAACTCCATTTTGTTGATGGGTCTAGGGAACAAAATGTTGATGCAGAATACCATGTTTTCTACAGAAATCCTTGAATGTATAATTGACATACTTTGCCCCATTATCTATGAATAGGTTCTTGATATAATGACAATATTGTTTCTCAAAAAAGTCCTTGAAGGTCTTGAATGTGGAAAACACCTCATTGTTGAACTTATGAAAGAAAACCCAATAGCATCATGAGAAGTCATCAATGAAAGTGAGTGCATACTTAGCCCTTGAAAATGAGCGAGTTGGAAAAATCATGAGATCACTATGTACCAACTCAAATGATGTTGTAGCATGCAAGGGTTTTCCTTTTGGAAAAGGATCTTGATGTTTTTTTTGAAGAATACATCCTGAAAAAACTCCATATGTACAATAAACTTTAGGAAGTCCATCAATCAGTTTTTTTCAACTATTGCAAGTACCTATAGTTTATATGACAAAATATTTCATTGCAAAGTCTACTCGAACAATTAACATGTACAATGAAAGAGGAAGATGAAAAGGGCTCAAAACCAACAAACCTGTATAGTTTGGTGATATGATCAACTATTCCTGAAGCAACAACAATGTTAGGATTTTTTTCATTCTTGGATGACTACATCATTGGGAGAGAACACTATTGTTTTCCGATCACCAGAATGACAAATCTGATAAATTGAGAGTATATTCGCAGAGATTTCAAGAACAATAAGAACATAATTGATGCACCCTTCATCTAATTGCATAGTGTCTAATCCTGAAACATCAAGCTATGTAGAGTCTCTAATCGCAATCTGAGAAATTATATAATGAGATGTTGAAGGTATTAACTCATTGGAGTGAGTCATATGGTGAGATGCACCTGAACCAAATATCCATCTATCTGAAGATGCATACAAGGCTTGTGTACATAAGGCATTCCCTTTACTTGTAGAAGAATGTTTGGACACATAAATTTTGTGTTGTTGCATGGATTCATCAAAAGCCTCAATTTTCTTCCAACATTTTTATTCTAGATGCCCTTGACCACCACAAAAGTTGCAAGTTTCATCTGAATTTTTTTTTTTTGTCTTGGAGGAATACTAAATAGACTTGGAATATGGAGATGATTTTTGTTTCTACTAAGGTTTGGAGGGAGTATCACCGCCTTGTGTAGAATATTTCTTCTTTTTTCATGAGCCTTTCTTCTTACCTTTGGAGGTATGGGCCAAAAGAGCTTACCTATAGATCTAGAAAGATCATATAGTTGTTGAAGCTTGGATTTTTCTCTTGTTAGGTGATCACAAAATAGATCAAACGAAGGAATTTTAAATTCATCTCCTAGTGCATCCATCGTACAATGAATTGTATAAGAAAATACATGATAATGAATTTTCAATTTGGAGAGAATCTAGAAAATGCACGCATCATTAGATTTGGAATTTCTACATCCTTTTAGCTGGGCTAGAAATGATTTGAAATTGGCAACATAGTCTTCAATAGAGGCATGTTCACCAGGGACCAATGAAGATAACTCTGCTTCCAACTGTAAGGCCCTAAACTCATTCAATTTTTCAAATAACGAATCCAACTTATCTTAGACTTTCTTTGGAGTATTACATCCACCAAGATGGAATACAAAATTGACTTAAACATGTAACCCTATCAACCCCATGGCTTCATTGAGCTTGTTTTGATAAGAAATTTTATCAATTTCCTTGGTAAATGTGGGCTGATTCTCACCTAAAGTTTACCAAAGTCCCTTTGATTGTAGGATTTGTTTCATTTTAAGTTTCCATTAAATATGGGGAGTGAGTATATCAATTGTCCTTAATTTCACTATTGTATTAAAAAAAATACCATATCTAAATATGTAATCTCTAAAATATGGAAACCTTAGGCTCTAAACAAAGAGATCCAAAAAATTTAACAAAGGTTTTTTATATTCAACAAATGATAATACATGGATAGAGGAAATGATATTAACATGTTGTCAGGTACAAACCAAAAAAAATATGCAGGTACATAGAGGAGGATGTTGTATTTTAACCCACAAAAATAAAAGAGTCAAAAGGGGCATTGAGATCAAAAAAAATCCCCAAAGTTTTTCTTGAGATGATAAAAAATTGCATATAGAGTCGGATGAGAAAGTACGCTTCTTTGACATCTAAGGAAGTTTTAAAATAAGCAATGTATCTCAATCCCAATAAATTGAAAGTCCTCAAGAAGTCATATAAGGTGTCATCCTTTCCTCTTATCATCATAGACTAGGTCTCTTTTCTAGAGAATCCATGAGATTCCATTCTACCTCAAAACGACCCCATCCACACGATGGTGAGCCCTAGAATAGAATAATATGATGATGTCCTCCTTTACACTGTCTTCTAAAAATTGGTGTCAACAATCCCATGATCAATAGAGATTTGTTTAACAACCATGTGAATGAAACCCTTACTATTTGAACTTCATTGGGTGATGCTAAGAGGGTCAATTTCTAGACCAAGAGAAATGAATCAGAGATCCTTGCAATGACCTGGAATGACTCTCAACCTTTGTGGAGGATTCCTTTGTGTCAAAGCTTCCCCCCCTCCTTTGTTTTGGGTATGCCAACAAGTCGATTCTCTCAGTAGACAAAAAGCCATCCTCCGACGACATAGTGGGGAGGGTCCTACTAAAAACATTGTTCTTATTTAACAAATCGAGTCCATCAAGCAGTACATATAAAATGGTATCTCTAACTGAAAAATACAGACAAGAGGAAAAGGCAATGTACTACACATGAACACAATGATATTTTCATAACCGATCTTGCCTAGGTGACATAGAGGATTCAAATGATAGGAAAATGAGAGAAAGGAAACGACATTGGGAACACTCAATTGTCCTTGGAAAATTGGATTCGGATCAGACAACCCAAATCTTTATAAAAATAGTGAAAAGGGGTTTGCAGATATTTCTCTCATACCATGAAGGAGATAAAAACTCCTTAGGATCATGCTGCAACACCAAACACTTCTACAAACAAGAGAGGTCGAATGATCTAAACTAGATATGTATGTTAATGTACAAGAATGAATTTTTATTTATACAATGAAATAAACAAAGTGATAGTTGTCATAACTAGGTCGATAATATCACCTACATGAGCTTCAATCTCACAAATCTAATCTGCAATGGAAATCTAATAGAAATTTGGTCTCAATGGATGTCAACCATAAACATTATTCTCATCGACGTCTTCATCATCATCATCGTCATCGTCGTCATCGTCATCATATATATATATATATATATATATATATATATATATATATATATATATTACGATGGACATTGAAATATTTTTCCTATGACCCACGTTGAAATAATTTTTTTGTTATTAATATATTTTAAAAGCCATGTTTCAACTCCACTATACATCTCTGAATTAGAAAGCACATATCAATGAAAACATAATTTATTTTTTTTTCAATCACTTTATATTTTCTCCCTATATAAAGTTAAAATTGTTTTACTTAACTTAAATCTTCCAATTATTTTACTTAACTTAGATATAAAAACATTTTATTTATGGTCAACATTGTAATACTTTTTTGTTATCGATATTTTTAAAATGCCACGTGTCAACTTGTTATGGGACAAAGTTTCATGGGGATATTGTTGAATACACAACAAAATCTCCCTAGGATTAGCCTAGTGATCCTAGATAGAAAGCGAGATATACTTCTTGTGGTTTTTCTAGATCTAGATTCAAACACATAGATTCATGATTATCCTAAGGAGTGGTGAATTTTGCATACCTTTCTTGAGTTTGTCCTTTGTATTTAATGGTTGTTGCAGTCCTAAAACTCTGGCTCCAAGATCCACAACCTGCTTCCTACATATAAAAGACAAGCAATTTATACAGATCTAATATTCTTCTAGTGTTAGGAAATTCAAATATACTAGATCCATCCTAGTCTATTCAATGTAATATCAGATCTAACATATATCAATGAACATGAACAATATTAAAGGAGGAAAACCAATTATCCATTAATGATTATAGAAGAAATACATCAAATCTTCATACCTTAGATGTTGATGCTTTCTCCTAGTTACAAGTCCCCGATGCTCCTCCTTAGCTTATTTAGTTTCTCTCTCTATTTTTCCAGAATAACCACTCTCTAAACTCTTCCCCCCGTCTCTTTAATTTGGCCTCTTCTTATAGTATTTTAGAATTGATTAGAGATAGGCTTCATGACATGTGAATTAGGTGGATACAAGTCATGGGTAGTTTGAGAGCATGTGAACTAAGCAATTAAAAGTCATAGATAGACTTGATAGCATGTGAAGTGAGAAATTACAAGCAATGCACAAGTTTCTTACTTAAATATGAGATTTTCCCAACCTATTGATGTAGCCCCCCTACCTCAATGGGGTCTAACGACCTCCCAGTCAATGGATATTAAAAATTCTCGAGATGAAGCAACTCTTCAGGTCCCTGCTGGAACCTCTAAGAAATAATTCCATAGGTCCTGTAAAACTCCGCCAGCGCAAACTAGCATCGGGCTCAAGATTCTCTCACATGATCACTAGTGGTGACCACACACTTATCCAAAAGGCTCTTTGCAACCTCGGGCCTCGAGTGGTTCTTTTGTGAGTCACCCTGAATCTCTTGATCCTCAAAACTTCAAACTAAGAGCTTGACACACGCTAGCTCCTTTCCTTTACTCCCGTTGATGCGACCTCATGCCATGACTTGGGGTCCAACTCCCAAGCACTTCGGGACTTCACACTTCAGGTGTTTTTCTATGGGAAAAACCCGATACTCTCGATTCCCGATTTCTGAATTGGCCAATCCTCTACGCAATAACTAATCCCACTAGGCCCCTTCAATTGTTATGTTGGGCTATGACTTGGGGCCCAAATACCAAGCGCTTCAGGACTTTGTACTTAACTTCTCCCAAAGGAAGTTAACTTCCCTTATTTCGAAGTCCGATATGTGAACTTCCTCCAAGACCAAATCTACCATCCACGCTCTTCTTTCGGTCAACGACTGCGATCAAATTGCAAGTTTTCATTTTGCGAGGTTGAAAGTTGGCTCACTTCCCTTCTTCCAAACTCTGAACCTTGAACTCTACTTGTGTCCAATCGACGGTCCACACTCTCTGTGATCCAACGACTAAGATCACTTTCATGAACTCGAACTTCATGAGTTCCTATCTCAGGTGTTCTCTCTTAGACTCTTCTCGGGTTATGTGGATTTATGCCATGTGTCATCTCCAATCAACAGATGAAATCAACTCGCGACTTTGAACTTCACGAGATTTCACAACTCCTACCTCTGACACCCCGATTTGTGAATCAACGAAACGTTGATATTTCTCCACATGTCCTACTTCAATGGACGGTTGCAATTCCCTCATGATTTTGGAATTCATGAGTTTTCCCTCAGATCCTTGCAAAAATTCCAAAGTACAATTCCTCGAACTCTCAGATCTGCTTCCAACTGTCCCCCCTTGGCTGTGGATAGTCCCAAACTACTTCAGGACTTCGACACTTTGGTAATTTTTCTCTCTTGCATGTGCAAAGAACTAAGGCTCGTGCACCTTGCCTTGATCAGATGGTTGTCAATCCTCCACATTGTGATCCAACAGTTATTGTCACTCCTTCTCCTGAGATTATGATCTCTTCTGACTTAGAAGATTTTCTAAGTGTTCAAAGGCTTCAACCTTTGCTCCTCCTGCGAGTCCATCTCTTGGACTTCGTTTAAAATTCTGAAATGTGTTATCCCTTATGAGATTGATCCTTTAAGGATTCTGATTTCCCATGCACTCCTTGGGTTTTTTGGATTTCGTCAAACTCATATCGGAATATTTCATGAAAAGAAACTCTTCTCGCCCTCCTGGCATTCCTCTATTCTGGTTCTTCGATGCTTGGTCTCTCCTTGACGCTGTGCACTCCTTGCACCTGGTCCAAGTTCCCCTTGTTCTCTATAAATTTATTTGAGTCAATCTGAGACTCTGTCGATGCACTCCTTAAGTATGAGATGTACACCTTGCATACAAGTTTCAGAAGAGAAACAATTGAAACTTATCCAGTTTCGTCACAAACTCATACAATCAACTCTTAAACAATTATACATGAACAAAATATGTTAAATGACACACATACATAATATAAAATTCATTCAATCACGCATCAAAATGAACAAAGTCCAAAGATTTGGGACAACTTTGTTTGTTCTATTCATTCATGAAACAAATTACATAATATTACAGTTCTCCATTGAATCTTTCTTCCACTCTGTTCTTCTCTACTACTTGATTTCTATCCTTTTATCTCTCTATCTATTACAATACAACAACAACTATCTAAGGACTGGGTCCATGAGCTCTCTCTCTCATGTTTGTAACCTATCATATCAACTCTTAGTGGTTACATACCTTGTCACTAACTATCATTTATTGCCAGATAAGATTCTACACTCTACATCCGCAACTCCTTATTGTCGTATAAGAATTTACAAACATGACATATTTAAAAATGTAGTTTCCAAAATATCTCAACAACTCAATTTAATTTTGAGTTAAACGCTGATTTGAAATTATGCCATGTTGAGATGTTGTATCCTTGCCTTGACACTTGTGTCCTTGACTTTGAAGGCGATGCTCCAACATCGTACTTCTCTTGTTAAAATATTCATGGACTCATGTCCATGAGTTCCTACACTGTTTTTCCATGCTTCAAAATATCAATTTCTATGACCCAAATTGAATCTTCCAATGGATGATTTTTCCACTTCACTAAGTATTCAAAATATGTCTTCCTCATGGTCTTCCTTCCAACTCTTTGTTTAAGGATTTTCTCCATTTGGGTTTTTTTTACTATGGGAAATTGTTCTTCCCACTGAATTTATTTCTGATCATCTGATTCTCCTGCCTCATCTCTCCTGTAAGGATATAGGTCTGCAACATTGAATATCAGTGATATCCCAACATTGTCTGGTAACTCAATCTCATAAGCATTGGCTGCAAATTTTATGAGAATTATGCATGGTTGTATCTTTTTCATCTTCAAATTTTTATATGTTCCTCTTGGAAACCTTTCTTTTCTCAAATGAGTTAAAAATTCATCCCCAACTTCGAATTGAACTTCTCTTCTCTTCTGGTCAACTTTGTTCTTATATTTCTAGTTGTTGTCCTATAGCTTCTCTCTGACCCTATCATGGAGTTTCCGCATTTATTTTGCAAAATCCTCTGCTCCAACACTTCTAAACTCATATTGATTCAGATTTCTCAACTCTGTAATCCCTCTTGGTTGTATACCATACACAATTTCAAATGGACTTTTCCCTATGCTCCTGTTCACTGAATTATTGAATGCAAATTATGCTTGTGCCAGAATTTGATCCCATTGACAACCTTGCTCAGTGACTAAAATTATTTACAAGTTTCCCATACTATTATTTACTACTTCAGTCTATCCATATGTCTGAGGGTGATATGCTAAACTAAACGACAAGTTTGTCCCCAACCTCTTCAATAGAGTCCTCCAAAAGTTTCCTACAAATTTGGTGTCCCTTTTTGAGACTATACTCCTAGGAAATCCATGTAGTCTCACCACTTATCTAAAAACAAATTGGCTATGTGTGTAGCATTGTTTGTCTTATGGCATGGTATGAAATGTGCCATTTTTGAAAATTTGTCCACCACAACAAATACAGAATTGTTGCCTTTTTGAGTTCTAGGAAACCCCAATACAAAATCCATACTAATTGCATCCCATGGCCTCTCTGGAATTGGTAATGGATGATACAAACAAATGTTCCATTTTCTTCCTTTTGCATACTAACAAATTCTATATTTTTTTACAAAATTTTTCACCTCTTCCCTCATGCCCAGCCAATAATATGAATTTATCAGCTGTGCAAATGTCTTATCATGACCAAAATGTCCAGCTAAACCTCCATTGTGTTTCTCTTTCATCAGGTTATCTCTCACTAAGCATTTCAGTATGCATAGTTGGCTTCCTTTGAACAATAATCCATCCTGGATCAAATATTCATTCCATGGGATTCTGTCTCCCAACAAAGGATTCTTACATGCCTCATAAGCTTCCTTAAAATATGGATCTTCTTGATACATTTCCTTGAGGTATTCAAACCCTAAGGTCTCCACTTGTAATTCATGTACAACTAAACTCCTCTTTCTCAAATCATCTGCAACATTGTTAGTTGTTCCAGCAATATGTTTAATAAAAAAAGTAAAATTCTAAATAAATTCTACCCATTTATCATGTCTTTGATTCAACTTTTCTTGCCTACTAATAAATTGCAAATCTTGATTATCATTGTACAAGAAAAATTCCTTGGGAATTAAATAATACCTCCGCTTCTTTAAATCTTGAATCACTGCATAAAATTCTTTGCCATATGTGGAATACTTCTTCTTGGTGGCATTCATCTTCTCACTGAAATAAGAAAATGGCCTATTATCTTGACTCAAGACTGCTCCAATAGCTAATCCACTTGCATCACATCTCACTTGAAATGGTTTTCCAAAATCCGGTAAAACCATAATTGATTGTTCTTTGATCGACTCCTTCAACACTTTGAAAATCTTTTCAGCTTCCTCTATCGAATTAAAGGACTTGTGTTTCTTCTTCATAGTGTCCAGAATGGGCACACATATGCCATTGAAATTTCTAATAAAATTTCTATAAAAACTTGCTAACCCATGAAAAAATCTTACCTCAAATATGTTGCTTGGCAATGGCCACTCTTTGATTGCTCTCACATTTTCTAGATCCATTTTCAATTCATTTTAAGAGATCACAAAACCCAAGTATATGAGTTCTTTCTTCATAAAAGATATTTTCTTCAGATTTATCAGCAATTTTTCTTGCTACAACTTTTCCATCACTGATGCCAGGTGTCTTAAGTGTTCTCCCTTTATCTTAATGAAGATTAGTATGTCATACATATATACTATGACAAATTTTCCTATGAAGTTTTTCAGTAATTCATTCATTAATCTCATAAATATGCTTGGTGATTTTTTCAACCCAAATGGCATCACCAACCATTCAAACAATCCTTCATTTGTCTTGAATGTTGTTTTCCATTCATCTCCATCTCTCATCCTTATTTGATGATATCCACTCTTCAATTCTATGTTGGAAAAATATCTTTCTCCACTCAAACAATCCATCAAATCATCCATCTGTGGCAAAGAGAATATATACCTAATGGTCATCTTGTTGATGACTCTAGAATCTGTACACATTCTCCATCCTCCATCCTTCTTTGGACTTAACACAGTTGGTACTGCGCATGGGCTTAGGATTTCTCTGACTAAACCTTTAGCCAACAACTCTTGGACTTGATTTTTGGCGTCCTCATTCTCACTAGGTGTCAACATATAACATTCTTTGTTTGGTAAACTAGCTCCTGGAATAAGATCAATATGATGGCTTATACTCCTAATGGGTGGGAATGAGTGAAGTAACTCTTCCACCACTATGTCAGCAAAGTTTTCTAATAGTTCCTGGATTTCTTCAGGAAAATATTCCACATAAGTATTTGTAAGGATAACTCTAGGCTTCCTCACTACAACAAACTATATTTATTTCTCCTTCTTGACTTCATTCAAGAGTTCCTTCCGAGTCATGAGAAGTATACTTGAACTAGCTTCCCTCTTTTTCTCTTTGTCTTCTATTGGTAACAACATATGTTTCCTACCATTATTTTCTAGGGTATAAGTATTCTTTCTTCCATCATGAATAACTTTTTTGTCAAACTTCCATGGTCTCCCCAATAAAATATGACATACATCCATAGAAATTACATCACATAATATTTCATCCCTATAACCTCCTATTTTAAATTTAACTCGACATTGTTGACTTACCATTACTTGATGTCCTTTCTGCAACTATGATACCTTGTATGGACATGGATGTGTAGTTGTCTTCAGCTCTAGTTTCTCAACCATCTTTGTGGATACTAGATTTTCAGTGCTCCCACTGTCTATGATCACCTTGCAAACTTTGTCTTTCATCTTGCAAGCACATCTAAATAGAATTGTTCATTGAACTAGTTCCTATACCTCCTTCTCTGGTTTAAGAAGAATTTTCCTCATCATGAGGTTATTTCCTCCTTTTGTTGCTTCTTCTTCTACATGTTTTTGTGCCTCAGGAATGTGTGCTTCGCCTCCTCCTTCTTTCTTTCTCTCGGGACATTCCAAAGAATTATGCCCTGGTTTTCAATAAGTATAACATTTAACTTCACCTCCTCTGGCTCTTCCTCTTCCTCTCAGAAATGAGCTTCTTCCTCCATGTTTTCCTTCCTTAGAACTTCCACCTTTCTCAGGGTGACTATGTTGTTTTCCAGCTTCATGCTTCAGTTTCTGGAACTTCTCTCTATTGGTTCCCTTACCTCTACTTGAATTTCCTCCTCTGTTTGCTTGGCTTTGTTTCCTGGCCAATTTCTTTTCAGCTTTCAAGGTTGCTTGATAAGCATCCTCGACTTTAATATAAATCATGTTGATATCCTCTTGTATTTCATATCTCAGCCCATTGATATGCCTGGTTGTTTTTTCATCTTGATTCTCTTGCTCTCTATCCCTTATGTTCAGTCTGTAAAAATTCTTCAGTGTACTCCTTCACTGATAATATTTTTTGTCTCAAGTTCTGCAGTATTCTGAATAGATTGATTTGGTAATCCTTCAAGATAAATTTGGCTTTTATCTTGGCTACCATCCTATTTCAATTCTTAATTTTTTGCTTACCTTTGCAACTGTGTTCAACTTGCAGTTCATCCCACCATAGTGTTGCATGACCTTTCAGTCTTTTCACTACATGCTTCACCATCTTGTCTTCTTTGATATCTTCATAATCGAAGTATTTTTCCATATCACGTACCCAATCAAACAATTCCTCAACTTCTAAATTGCCTTCATATAGTGGTACCTCTTTTATTTATTTGGCTCCTATTCTTGAAATAACTTTCAATAAGTGATCTTGTGCAACATCCTCTGCTACATGTTCTTCGACCTCTATCTCTTTTCTCTTAGCTTCACTGATATCTCCAGTTTCTGGTTCTATCTTATGCGTTGTTTCCATAGCATCCAGTCTCATTATGAGTTGCCTCATTTATTCTTCCATATCTGCATTCTCTCTATGCCTTCTGGGTGGAATGATTTCACTGTGTCACCTTCTGAAGCCTTCAAACAAAAATCAAATTTTTATATCACAAATGATACCAATTTATCTCCTTTCTCCTTTGTCTTCTCTCTGCAAACAAACTCAATATAAACTCTAATACCACCTGATGCAGCCCCCCCTACCTCAGCAGGGTATACCAACCTCCTGGTCAATGGATCTTCAAAATTCTAGAGTTGAAGAAGCTCTTCGGGTCCCTACTGGAACCTCTAAGAAATAATTCCACAGGTCCTGTGAAACTCGGCCCGCATGAACTAGCATCGGGCTCAAGCTTCTCTCACGTGATCATTAACAGTGACCACACGCTTATCCAAAACGTGCTTCACAACCTTGGGCCTCA
The DNA here is from genome assembly GCA_009831015.1 of Picea engelmannii. Lineage (NCBI taxonomy): Eukaryota > Viridiplantae > Streptophyta > Pinopsida > Pinales > Pinaceae > Picea > Picea engelmannii. The sequence continues at coordinate 792,304 of ML779262.1, forward strand.
GGTGGTTTTGATGTGAGTCACCCCGACTCTCTCGATCCTTGAAACTTCAAACTAAGAGCTTGACACATGTTAGATCCTTTCCTTTACTCCCACTAATGTGACCTCTCGCCATGACCTGGGGTCCAAATCCCAAGCACTTTGGGACTTGGTGCTCCAGGTGTTTTTCTATGGGCCAAACCCAATACTCTCGATTCCTAATTTCTGAATCGGCCAATCCTATAGCTGCTAATTCCTCCCACTAGGCCCCTTCAATTGTGATGTTGAGCTATGATTTGGGGCCCAAATACCAAGCACTTTGAGACTTCACACTTCACGTCTCCCAAAGGAAGTTCACCTCAATTCTTCCAAATTCTGATATGCAAACTTCCTCCAAGACCAATTATACGGTCCACGCTCTACTTTCGATCAATCGTTGTGATCAAATCGTGATTTTTTACATAACGAGGTCAAAATTTGGCTCACTTCCCTTCTTCCGAACTCCAAACTCTGAACTCTACTTGTGTCTGATCGACGGTCCATGATCTTTGTGATCCAATGGTTGTGATTAGTTTCACAAACTTGGACTTCATGAGTTCCTGTCTCAGGTGTTCTCTCTTTGACTCTTCCCAATTTGTGTGGATTTCTGCCATGTGTCCTCTCCAATCAATGACTGAAATTAACTCATGACTTTGGACTTCAAGAGCTTTCATGACTCCTACCTCCGACACCCCGATTTTCAAATCATTGAAACACTGATATTTTTCAACGTGTCTTGCCTCAATGGACGGTCATGATTGCCTCATGATTTCAAACTTCATGAGTTTTCCCCCATCTCCTTGCAAAACTTTCAAATTTCGATTCCCCAAAATCTCGGATCTGCTTCCACCTGTCCCCCCTTGGCTTTGGATGGTCCCAAACTACTTCGGGACTTTGACACTTTGGTAATTTTTCTCTCCTTCATGTGCAAAGTGCTAAGGATAGTGTGCCTTGCCTTGATCAGGTGGTTGTTGATCCTCCATGATGTGATCCAATGACTCTTGTTGCTCCTCCTCCTAAGCTTTTGATCTCTTCCGTCTTAGAATATTTTCTAAGTGTTCAAAGGCTTGAACCTTTGCTCCTCCTACGAGTCTGTATTTTGGACTTCGCCTACACTTCTGAAAAGTGTTATCCCTTCCGATCTTGATCCTTTGAGGATTCTGATTTCCCACCTACTCCTTTCGTTCTTGGGATTTCATCAAACTTAGATCAAAATATTTCTTGAAAATAAATTCTTCTCTCCTCACTTGGTCGCTCCTCGATGTTGCTCACTCCTTGCACCTAGTTCAATTTCCCCTTGTTCTCTCTAAACTCCTTTGATTCAATTCGAGACTCTTTCGATGCACTATTTTCATACGAGATGCACACGTTGCATATGAGTTTCAAAAGAGAAACAATTGAAACTTATCCAGTTTCATAACAAGTTCATACAATCAACTCTTAAACAATCATACATGAACGAAATATGTTAAAAAACACACATACAAAATATAACATTCATTGAATCACGCGTCAAAATGAACACAATCTGAAGATTTGGGACATTTTTGTCTATTCTATTCATTCATGAAACAAATTACATAATATTGCATTTCTCAACTGCATCTTTCTTTCACTCTATTCTTCTCTACTACTTGATTTATATCCTCTTATCTCTCTATCTATTACAATACAACAACAACTATCTAAGCATTGGCTCCACGAGCTCTCTCTGTCTTGTCTGCAGCCTATCCTATCAACTCTTAGTGGTTACCTACCTTGTCCTATTACAATAACTATCAGTTATTTCTAGATAAGAGTCTACACTCTACATCTGCAACTCCTTACAATCATATAAGACTTTACAAACATGACATATTTAAAAATATAGTTTCCAAAATATCTCAACAACTCGATTTACATCTGAGTTAAATGTTGATTTGAAATTCTGCCATGCTGAGATGTCGTATCCTTGCCTCCATGCTTGCGTCTTTGACTTGAAGGTGATTCCCCTGCATCACCTATTATCAACTTTTTCTCTATTATTAGTATTTTTCTAAAGTTTCATACTCAATTATGATATTTTTTCAACTCACTATAAACTTTGTTTTCAATTATGAGTTTATTCTCAATTATGAAATAATTCTTATTTTATAATTATGAAATTATGACAAAATAATTATTTCCTTCTGAAACAATTATGATATTTTTAATCAATTATGCAATTCTATCCCCATAACACATAATAACATGTTTGCACAACCTATGGTGGAAAATAAACGTATAACAAATGTCCCTTAATGTGTGAGGTCAAAAGGGGAACAGATGGCCGAAATAAATTACAAAAATTCATGGTGATGAGTGGAATAAGGAAGGAGCTCAGATATCAAGGAATGAATGATTACCTTCAATAAAACATCAAGGATGAAAGCATATATAGAACATACCCTAGGTATATTTACTCGGTCTTTGAATGAGCATGGACGCAAAAAATACACTATGGATCCATGATATGAATTGTTATACCATGGCCATGAAAGAATACATGATGGATCCATCTGATCAATAAGTCCATAGCCATGAGACAATACAATGTGGATCTACATCATGAACACAATCATATCCACTAGAAAATTCAATGTGGATCTATGGCACAAAATACAATTGTGAGGAGGACAATGAGAACTAAGGAGAGTGGCCCCGAAGTCTTAAAAATACTCATATACAAGTGATATACTCTATCACAACTTGGGAGGGGATGTTGTGAAGGAATGATGTGGCCCCAAACCCAAGGTCTTTGTCCAAAACCTTGATGGTACGAATCTATGACATGGAAATAAATGAGTTGATGTTGAGCATGCTAGAAACTGTTTGATTATGGGTGATTGATATATATCATTAACATACATGAGGGGACCCACCAATGATGAATATAGATGCCAAGGTACCTAATACAATCTAAAAATCATGAATAGATTATTTCATGTCGAGCACTTGTAGAATAAATCAATCAAGGGTCAATGATGTAAACCCGCTATCTATCATGAGGAGGCCTACCACAGAGGAATACAAGCTCCAAGGTACTAGCTAATTTCTGGATCCCTTTCCTAGATAATTTTTTTAAGTCAATAGGAGGAGATGCATCAAAGGAGGGACTTGATGTATCCCCCATCAATCGACAATAAACATACATTGAGAGATTATGTGAAGAGAGAGTATCACAAAGTACAACTGACACACGGATGGCCAAATCATAAAGTCAAAAAAATAGTAGATGGTTGACTCAAGCTTAAAATTCCCTTGAAAATATAGCACAACACATAGTGACTTGGTAGCAATACACAAGAGTTGGACGAATATAGTGCATCAACATAGGAGGCATTGAAGAACTCTCTCTCATGACTAGAAGAGTAACCAGTGGGAGAAGTGTCTCTAACTCATATTACTAGGATGACTCCTAGGCATGCTAAAACCCAACTATGTGATGAGGAATAAAAAAGGTTCCATGTTCAAGGGAAACTAGACTGATGTTGCCATTTTCAAAATAGATCAATGGTGAAAAAACCCCTCTTTTTATTTTTTAGTATTTTTTTCCCTTCTTCATGGTTTAACGAGCATTAAAGAGGAATGTAATTATTATTGGTCTCCTTCATGGTTTAATAAGCTCAAAAGAATGACGCAAGTGTGCTTGGTGTGTCTTTTTCATTCAAGTTTTAACGATTTCAAAAAGGCATTAAAACTGTGCTCAAGACTGTCTTATTTGTATCCTCTTATGAGTACAAGAAAGATATAAAAGAATACTTGGTGGGAGATAATGAGTGGATTAAAAACATTCTCTTATGTTCCAAGAACATCAAACTGACCTAAGAAATGACAAATACAAATGGTACTAGAAAGTGAGATCCACTCTTAGCAGTTGTTCTCTTCCTGGGTAGGTAGGTGCAAAACCGAGGATAAATAATGAAACATAAAGATGGTCAAGGATATTTCATAGAGATAAGTGGGATATGTGAAAATAACACATTAATGACAGGAACCATGACATAAGAAACAAATGCATAGGATACCATTAAGAAACAAAAAAAAATGCTTAGGAACCTCCACAGGATATGGCCGAAATATAAACAAAAAGAGTAAAATGAGGCTCATTATTCAAGGCATGGTGGGGCTAAAGGAGGTCTCTTGGGCCTACAAGATAAATTCAACATGGGCACCAAATGCCCATATGGTTTCTAACTAGGGCTTCCATTAAGGGTAGACACTACCAAACTAGTTACGACGTGCAAAAGGAGTGACTAATGTTGCAACTGGTCGAGATCGAACCTAAGGCTTAGTGCTAGCATTATGGATGGTTAATAATGCAAGGTGAGAAATGTAGGGAAAATCCTATCCCTATATGCCAGTTTGGGAACACGTACCTCAAGTTCATTGTTTGTTTCCATATTTGTAAAAAACTCTCATTAATCCTATCAACAAATGTAAACTAGATTTTGGTGGTCAAAATGCATAATGAAATCTCAAAAGATAATATTTTTGGGTTTTTGGGTTATGATATATGAAAACAAAATCACACACATAACACACCTATGTATAAGGAACTACACATCTTGATGTTTTATGCCAAGTAGAACCCATTTCTAGGCTTAGGCCAAGGATATTTTTCATAATCAATGAACTCATGAGCCAAGTTTGCCATCATATGGCTTACCATGATGGGGTCATGCCACATAGGAATGAATTTCTGCGTACAAAGATACTCATTGTGAGTAGTCTCATGAGCTATGACAGATCCTTGATGGGGCCCATCAAGACATGAATGAGGTATGAAACATGAATCTTCGATTGAAGGGAAAGTACAGAATTTGGTGGTAAGTTCTGAAAAAGATAACCGAGGTGGAAAAGGGTCAAGATTGAGAGGTACACTGGATTCCCAAGTAAATTCCCCCAATCATGATTCAATACTCATCATGGTAACTCATTTGTTCTGAATCAAGAAAATATGATCGATGTGTCACCTCGTCCATTGGATTTTCTATGCAAGCCATGAATTCTAGGATGGCCTCTTTTGAAGGAAACTCAATATCTAGGAAATCGTTGGAATGGGGAGAGTCAACAAACCATGTGGGTGGATTAGGATGATCACACTCCATATGAATATGGAGTTTCTTACCAGCATCAATGGATGATGATAGGATTTCCATATTGAAAACCAAAAGCATGGTGAATGACATGGATGCTCCATATGATTCAACATCCTCAGAATGAGGTACCACCCAAGGATCAACAAATCCAAGGGATCCACTGGTAATTGCAGAAATCATATTGATAAAATCAATGGCTATAGTGAGATATGGTTTTGGAAGGGGGGAAATTCCCATCAATGAAGAGTCTTTGAAAATCCCCGCACTGACGTTCATATAAGATTGTGTGGTATCACTAATAAAGGGTACATTAGACCACACATTGGATCCATGGTCTGGGGTGTAGAACACAAGATGATCATTCGTAATGATTTTACCTTGGTGATGGAAGCATGGGACCCTAAATACCAATGAGACAATTGCAATCATCTCATAGAACCAATTATTCTCGAGTAAAAAATTGTACTAAAGAGCTGCGTCGACAACCTCCACATCAACATAGACATGTTTCCATCGAATTATTTCAATAATGTTGTAGACGTGTTGATATTAGGATATCCTAGGGCCTTCCAATAAGAAATAGGCATGATGCAAGTTGATGATTCTTCATCCACCATCGTTCAATAGATGTTTTTCCCAATCGTTCGCACTATGATTTTGAAGGCTACCTAATGGGAGAACCTATGAGTAACCTGATAAGAATCAAATTCGAATATGATGGATCAGCCCCACATATGGATAACAACCAATATTTTTGTTTATTTAGGAATCTTTGGAGGACTTCAACCATAGACATGGCACAAGGTGTTTGGGCCAAGTATTCCACAATACTATGGTTGTGGGAATCTTGAGTGTTGGAATTATGCGTTGTGTGTCGAAGAAATCCCTTCAGGGGGTGAAGTGGTGCGTCAAAACATGGCCTATCTATCTGGAGAGGGCCTCTCAGTTGGGATAAAGATGTTGTCTCATGCGCAACAGGGATAGACTCAGATGTGTCATAACTCTTGGATAGTGTCTACAAGTTGACCATGTGGTCACACATGAACATAGAAGAACTTGAGGATGAACCCTCAATACGAGTGGTGCCAGTCATGCCCCCTTGTGGAGGGGCAAGATTTGTGGAAACCATATTTTGTCATTGAGGGGGGCAAGGATGGGTTAAGACAACAGGATATTGGGCGGGGCGCTTTTGTGCCAAAAATATATTGACCTCATCCTTCCTAGGAAGCTAATGAGTGGGATGGTCCTCTCCACAAATAATGAAGGGAAAATATCTCTTCCTCCTCTCCTTAGTGCCTCCCTCCTATGTGTTCTAGGTGGGGGAAGTCCCTTGCTTAGTATTATAATTTTTATTTTTGTTTCTTTTCTTTTTCCCTCTAGGTTTTTGAGGAATATTTGGTTGCATGGATTGCACCAAATTCACCTCGTAGGTTTGAGTAGGGACCACAACAGTTTGAGAACCATTACTAGAAGTTGAGAGGTGTGGATTAATGGAAATTTGATCCATCTGATTAGCTAATTGGTTCATAGAGGAATGTGAAACAAAACCGACCACAACATCGGCATGGGGTGATGTGTTTGGCTTCCTTTGATATATCGACGACCTGGGATCATTTGGGATAATGTCATAATGTGTACCCAATTGAGAATAGATCAATTCCAAGTGTTCGGCATGCAAAATGGCCTACTCGTTAGTGGCCACCCTGACCATAGATACATCTCTAGAAATGGGTGGTAGGAGGGACTTTGTGAACCATTCCATAAGGAATTCGTCCAGAATCTAAGTTTTAATCATCTTATGTCTTTGTCGTCACTCATTTATATGATCAAAAATATGTGTGGCAATATCTTAACGTAGTGAAGTCAAGATCTTAGTTCCTATCTCATACCGAATGGGAAATTGGTAATCCGCTAAGAACACCATTTCCATGTCATTGAATATTTTAAAGGAACCTCCTTTTAATTCAATATACCATTTAGTGATAACTCCAATCAGAGATCTTTGGAAAAGACACAACCTCACACTATCATCGAACAATGAGTTGGATGAAGACCATAAGTGGTATGGCATGATGGTGTGGATGGGTACTCTCATGGATTTCCACCAAATTTTGGAATATTGAATGGAAAATTGGAAGGAATTGTTGGCCATGTTGGGTTATGGGTAATAGATTCATTTGTTAACCATGAAAATTATGGTAAATATAAAGTTGTGAGAAACAACAATGATGCAAATGAAGACTAGGAGGGAGGTGAAGTTTTTGTTGTCACGGATGGACCTTGTGGTCCCCCTATATTTTTAGTACTAGAAGTTTTATGGGTTGTTGGAGAGTGACTGCCCTTAGGGATGGTGGCACTTCCAGAAGCATGACTGCTCCCAGAAAAAAATGCCTCCAAATGGGTTTCCCCTAGGGGGAAAAGTGGACCCTTCAGGAAATATATTCCCAAAAATAGTCTCAGGGAAGAAACCACCAGGATTGGATCTGACAACAAAAGGAAAACCCCAGTTTCGCTAAGGGATGGTGTCCCACCCCATGAAAAGTTTAAACCTCTAGAAGTACTATTGCCCTAGCCTGACTAGGGACATCCCCAAAACCACTAGATATATTCCATCCAAAAGGTACACCCACACCTGATGATGTCAGATCTCTCATAGGATGGTTAGAGGTGGAAGGAGATTTGATTCTCATGTTGAAACCAAAGCTCGCCTCACCACTGGAAAGGAATATGGAAGTGGGAAGTGATGTAGAAGGGATGGGCATAGGGATGTTAGGTATACTGATGAATGAAAAGGATGATACAATCGACATCCCCCAGATCAAGGGACCAAAATACAATGGTATGGATGGTGTAGGTCCAATGGAGATAAGGGGTGGTAATGTCGACATCACTGGGATTCTCCCAAAGTAATTTCCCTTGGGCCCACTTGAGGGTGGTCTCATATGGAGAGCCACACTAGATGAAACAATTGGTCTAGACATGTTGGGAGAATCAATAAAAAAATAAAATGGATTACTAAAAATATCTTACTTGGAAAATTATTGGGGCATCTAGGTCGGTTGAAGGCAGGTTAAAATTTGGTGGAGGATATTCATCTACCATCTCCACTTCACCCAAATCAATCTTGTCAAACCAAATATAATATCCTTCAAATTAATTGTCTCTTATGTCACATCACTTTAGAGGAAGTTGCACCTCCATAATAGGTTCAAGTCCATGTAACCGATGGGAGTGGTGTGGTAGTTCTTCCACTATGAATATTAAAATTGAAACACAATTCAACCTAAGGCCGACCTAGACTTAGACTCTCCAATCCTATTCCAAGGACCTAAGTATAGCTACTATTGGTTCACTATAAAAGAAAAGTGTCTAATAAATTTTACATTATGAGTTTTCTTTTTAAGGTTGTTGCATAAGTCCAAGGGTAACAAATGGAAAATTTTGATTCTTGGACTCTTCACTCAACCAAGCAATGAGAAAATGATAATGCAAATTTTTCTTTTCAATGAAATCTAGCTATGGGAGGGTAAAAGATTTTCCTTTTCCTTTGACAATTTAAAATTGACCTCACACACACCAAGTAGCCAATAATCACTTCATATATTAAACCAAACAATTCTCCTAATGCATTTTTTTACTAGTGCTTCAAAAGAAAATCTAGCCTACAACAAATATTTTTTGTCATGTTGTGATTTTTTCCATTGAAATATAAACAATTCCTTATATATGCAAGAACATAAAAAACAAATAGAAACTGAAAAGACACTCCAAGAAGATGGGTTGTAGGAAATTTGAATTGAGGTCAAATCATCCCACTCCAATGTCACTAGCATGATCTTACCCAACATTCCTCTAGGAGGGTAAATCTAGTGATGCACAATGGTTATACAAGCACAAGTAAAACAACCAATGAAAAACACTACTAGATATTCTTGGATCTGGTGGTTTCTCTTCCCAAACTTACTAAAATTCTCAGAGACAAACATATCATATCCAAGAAATGAAAACATACCACATACAAGTATTCAACAAACTAGCTGATGGAAAAGTATGCCATAAAAAATCAATAAAACAAAGACAAAAATAGACTAGATCAGGCCATTGTAGAACCCTACTGATCAGAGGAGATATCTAACTTCACAACTATGGATCTTACATTGCAAATCTACAGTTTTTACCGATCCTCGCAAGACACAGGTCTGTCAATCGGCAAGGGGCCTCGCGAGACACTTATTATGCAACAAGTGAGGGCTTACAAAAATTTTGTTCTTTGAGCTTCCAGATCTTCCATATCTGTATTAGATCACTCATATTTATTAGATCTAGGTTCTGGATCATTTAAAGGAAGAATCACAGGCATACACAATCAAATAGTGGGAAGGATTGGCCAAGAGACTCAAACTAGAGAAGAATGCTTCCCCAGAATGGTTGCCGGTTCCGTTATGGGACAAAGTCTCACATAGATCTTGTTAAATACATAGAAAAATATCCCTAGGATTAGCCTAGTAATCCTAGACGAAAAGAGGGCTAGACTTCTTATGGTTTTCGTCGATGTAGATTCAAACACATAGATTCATGATTATCCTAAAGAGTGGTGAAGTTTTTATACCTTTCTTGAGGATGTCCTTTGTATCTCATGGGTGTTGCAATCCTAAAACTCCATCTCCAAGCTCCACAACTTGCTTCCTACATACAAAAGACAAGCAAATACCAATCTACTATTATTCAAGTGTTACGAAATTTAAATCTACTACATCTATGGTGATCTATTCAATGTAAGATCAGATCCAACATATATCATTGAACATGAACAACATTAAAGGGGAAAACCAATGATCTATTGATGAATATGAAAGAAATACATCAAAGCTTGATGCCTTATTTGTTGATGTTTGCTCCTAGTTCCAGGTTCATGATGCTCTTCCTTAGCCTCTTGAGACTCTCTCTCTATTTTTCCATCATAATGACTCTTTAAACTCTTCGACTTTGTTTTTTTAAATGCTCGTTTTTTTCACTTATTTTCAAATTGTTCAATTCTTCTTTTTTCTCAAAGATGTTTTTTCATCTATTTTCAAACTTTTCAATTTTATGTGTTTTTAATCATATTTCCATGCTTCATCCAATGTTAAAAATAGTGTACACCATTATTGTACTCCATGTTTCTACCATGAATGTTTGATAGGTCATCACTCTTACTTGAAAAAAACCACACCCCCTAAAATGATTCATTAGTACTTTGTAAAGAGTAATATTTTGAGAATAAACTTGTTTCTTATATCTCATAAATATATACACTTAAATAATTAAAAGTAGTTTTCAATTTTATTTTAAAATTAATAAAGCATTTCAATCCAAATAATAAAATAAAAGTAAATAAATAAACATTTCTTGTAATATATTTTTTTTTAAATCTAAATCTTTAATGGGGGGGGGGAATTTTGAAAGAAAAAATCTTATGATTTACATTAAATTTATTCCCTTATTAAGATGTCGGTAAACGCCGGTGTTGACTGTGTTGACGGAGGATAGGATAACTGATAAATGCTATAATGTCATTTTAAAGGATTTAAGTTTTTTATAGTTGTTGAGCAATTAGTTGTGAGGAATGATTGGATTTACAGATTTTTAAGCAGATTTACTGGAGATGGGCACAATTAATCATCTTTTAATTTAAAATTCTAATTTGATGGCTAACAATTGAAAATGCTGAAATATTCTTAGTCGTCCTCCCAAATCAATGAATGTGATTTACTCTTCATAACTTCCTTGTATTTTTTAATTCATCATTTAACCTATTTACTTTTTAACATTTACCTAAACATATTAAGAAATCACTGTACCACCATATGATTGCCACGTTTAACTGATTAACCTTTGGAATTATCACATTTAAGATTAATTTTTGGATTTCCTCAACTCTATATGGGCTGTCCGTGTGTTTCAATTCACAGAGTGCTATCCATCCAGATAACTTCCGGCTTTCACCAACCACTTTACGGCTGTGCTAGTAATAGCTAAATTTATATAATCCAAGTACCCTAAAATTTTCATTTATACATTCATAAATACAATTTAAACAACAGAAGTTAATAATTTTATTCAAATTTATATCGCCAAAAATCTCAAAAATATAAAACGTTTAATGTACTTATTATACTAGACGAGCATATGGTTCTTTTTTCTAGGGTCACTTTTCAAGATGTCTCCACACTTGTAATATACCGAAAAGCTCGGTTGTCTAATCGCGAAGAAATCGCATGAATAATCACCCAATTCGACTGTATTGGTACGCTGACATTTCATGGCTATGCGGCGCTGATGTGGCCTGGCCTATTCAAAGTTTGTCTCCCCTTCCCGAAGGCTACATTGTCTCCCTTTCGCGAAGCATCAAAAAGAGTGCATCTCGTTTTCATTTCCACGATTCATTGTACCAGTCTGATTCATCTAAGAGTTCGCACCGACCCAGCTGGTATATCCACTGATTACGAGTATTCTGACCACATAATTTTCATTTAATTATTTGTTTTTGCATGGAATATGTATATAGATATAGACTATTACTTTATAGATATAGACTATTACTTCATGCATGCAAGGAGAGTTTGTTTCTGAAGAGATTTGACGAGTGTAGATGATGGGTGGAAGTATGGGCATTTGAAAAAGTTGGAAGGAGCAAAAGAGAGGCTTGAACTTGTCAAGTATGATATTCTTGATTACCAGAAATTACTCACAGCTATTCCAGGCTTACATGGTGTCTTTCACATGGGCGCCGTTTTCATGGTGTAATTACTTCATCAGTTCTTTCAACTCTAGTCATAATTCCAATTCCATGCAGTTTGTTTGAGCTTAAAATAGCACTGTACAACCATGGACGATTCTGATGCCTTTAGGTCTTGTGAAGCATTATCTTATAATTAATGAATGCAAGTGAAAGTGATAGACCCGGCGGTGGACGGGACGAGACGAGGAATGTGATGGAGGCCTGCGCAGAAGCAGGGGTCAAGCCCGTTGTCTTTACGTCTTCTTTCGGTGCGGTTTACATGGATCCTCACGAAGGTACTAATTAACAATGATGGCTGGTGGACCGATTTGGACTACTGCATACAAACAAAGGTAGTAATTAACAACACTACTTGTGTCAAATATTATAGGTAGAAGTTGAATCAGCTTATGCAAATCATGGACTAATAACTAATTGGCCCGGTTAATGCATTACAGAATTGTTATTGCTACCCAAAAACACTGGCAGAGAACTCCGCATGGGAGATTGCCGAGAGAAGGAATTTGAAGCTGGTGGTGATAAATCCAGGCCTGGTTTTAAGTCCCTTGTTGCAGTGCGCCATGAACCCCAGTACTGCCATATTATGAAATACTTGACAGGTGGGTAATGTTGGTATATATGTTATAGTAACTTGTTACAGCCTACTCAAAGTAGAATATTACAATTTTACCAGACACTACATAACCAAATTCATGTAATGATGCGAAGAAAAAAATCAAAATCTTATGACTTTTAGACTTCTTAAACTTCTTCTTAGTCCGTAAGTGTCACATCCCCATAGCGTACTTCATGATTGTGCATCACATTAGGGCATTTACAACATTTTTCATTTGGTTGCTTGGCAACACCAAGGATACTTCGTCTGGACTATGTCTCTTCACCTAGAGCATACCCATACTGTATTCTAGAGTAACGACGAGTAACACTCCCACTGTACTGTAACTCTTGTAACTTAAGCATTTGTTAATAGCTTAACACTTAGTCATATATAAGAATACATCCATGAATATGAGAAGCCAAGAGAACAACAACAGAACAAACAAAAGACATACACAGAAATAGTGCGGGTGACACGAACCATTCCTAACACCCCGATAAGTCTTTGTTATTGTGAAATAGTCACCTCACCAAGGCACTCATACACATATTCCTCACACAAAGACTCGCTGTCACAACTATCTCTGCAACCTCCTACAATGCACCTCGGACGTGCCCTTGACCGCAAATGTGTTGTCTCTTCATTTCTACAAAATTCATGGATTTTGGTTCTACCTCACACATGCCTCCAACAAACTTGTTCTTCGAGACTTCCCAAAAATCATCCCAAAAGCAGGTCATTCCACTCTATCCACCTCAAGAAATCATAATTCCTTCCATGCAGAGTGAATTGGGTCCTTGAAGGAGCTCGCCGTTGTTTGTCTTAGTCTATCACAGAACTGTAGAGCTCCTCTTGCTCTCATTGTCTTCAAATCAACCTTCTTTGGTGGTGCACCCTTATTCTCTTATAGGGACTCCAAAGGTCAACATCATGAACCATCATGTCCTTTTGGGGGTGTCACCCCCCTTCACGAATCCATGTGTCCAAATGATTGTCGTGCCCCTTCGCAAACACGGTCGCCCAAATGAATCATCGCAGACCTAGTCGCCCAAATGAACCCATGAGCCTATCAACTGTCGTACCCCTTAGGACCGTTGTGCTCCAATCTTCGTCAGTTCATACTTGGGCAAGACCCTTGGTGCATTCATGTGCCCAAGGTCCCGACTTTCCCAACTAGTACAATACATGGGTGTCGAAGCAAGCCCAAGTTTCGTCTCCTTGAGGACTTGGGAGAAGTTCTTTGTGCCCATCTAGCCGAATATCTTACATCCTCCCCCACCTCAAGTCATTGTTGTCCTCGAAAATATCCAAAAAATAAGTGATCTCCAAGTCTCTACTCAAACTCGTGCCTCCCATCACAGCTAAGTCTATTGGAAACCCCAAGTTTTGTGCCAACTAGAAGCCCCAAATTATGGCAAAGTGGAAACCACAAGTTTCTCTACGAAGTAGAAACCCCAAGTTTCCACAAACCAAATTATACTGCACCAAATTCTGCAAAAATTGTTGTGATGTTGTTTCCTTGTTGTTGTTTGGTTATATTGGTGTTGTCTCTACCTGTTACAACTAATTTTTTCCCACTTCACTTCAAAATTTATGCCAAGTGTTAAACTCCTTTGATCTTGCTATTGCACCCATACTTCAATAAACATTGCCATGTCTCCACACATTGAATTCCCCCATGTCTTGGACTGATTAGGTAGCTAGTCCAACCATCACACCCAACTCATGAGAATGCACTTCTTCTCTCCTGAACTTAGTATTTTCTATTTCATATTCATCTCTCTTTCCAACTCCAAAGACTAAGTAAAGTGTCCATCCTTTCGTCACTACTACTTCTATCATTTGATCTTCATCAACGAAATCCTCCACAATGTCTAAGTGTTGCACGTCAAACCTACTAGTGCATTTGTACTCTTGAACCCTTTTCATGTTGTTTTTATCACCCAAGTCATGAACTAATTGAATGACCATTCCAACCATCACACTCCTTGAGACTACACACCCTCATGCACAAATGGGTCAATTCCTTTCACAATTCTTTCCATCTGCACAACCCTTAGTTTAAGGCAAAGTCACCCCTGACCTTATTGTACTATGAAGTCACCTCGAAATAAATTCATCTGAGACAACTCGGCTCCACTATCCACCTCATGGCATAGCTATCCAATCCTCCCCAATGACTATACGTCTATATTTCCTTTGCCTCGTTACTTCATCGGCCATCCTATTGAATTTTTATATGAGATTATATGAGACATATTTATTACAATTTAGGGCCTTCATATATATACTTGGGCAGAGTTCCCTTTTGTTAATGGACATTTCTTTTCCATTTTGTCTTTTCATTAATTATTAATTAATTATATTTTAGATTAAAAATATTATTTAATAATTAATAATTATATTATTAATTATTAATCTAGAAGAATGTCTTCCCGATGCTTCCAAATAATAAATACTCCCTCTTGGTGAGGGAGACATTCTAGATCATGACAAGCTTGTCTCAGAAGTATACAAACTTTTCCCTAGACTCATGACACCTTTCTATCGGTCTTTGGAGATGTTTCTCTCCCACCTGAACCGAGCAAAAAATCCATCTTCAGATCTCCCTCTAAGCCAACAAAATCTCTCTAAGATTAGACTCGCATTGGGTCTGCATGTGATAG
The DNA here is from genome assembly GCA_009831015.1 of Picea engelmannii. NCBI lineage: Eukaryota > Viridiplantae > Streptophyta > Pinopsida > Pinales > Pinaceae > Picea > Picea engelmannii. Next base: position 807,484 of record ML779262.1, read on the forward strand.
AATCTATCATCTTGAGTCTTTATCATTCCTAGTCAAATCAACATGAGCAAGCAGAAATACTACACCTGGGTCGTTCACCACAGATTCATCCCTATGAGTGAATGTCAACCTGATTCTATATAACACATGGAAATAACCTCAAGTACCTTGAGTCGATATCACTCCTTGTCATGATTAAGGAATGACCATACCTGGGCCCTTTTACCACAAGTACAACTTTGTGATAAATGTATCCTATCTCCCTTGGTCTGCAATCCAATATAGAGGGTCTTCCTAATGCTTACTAGGGACATTCACCTGTGTTCATACACATCATGTAGTTGGTATCTACAAGTCTTGATCTATCTCATCCTACAAGGGGTGCTCAATCCCTTGGGGTTGATCATGCTAAGTCAACTTAGACTATACTTGACATATGGAGGTTCCCTAGGGAAACCAATGTCTCATCTCACTCATGAACTATGTTCATACTAGATATCTCCTGGTTCCCTTATGGAACACATGTGTAAGACATATCGAGGTTACCTTATGGAGCCAATGTCTTCTCTAGGTCACATCGAGGTTCCATCATGGAAACAATGTCCTCAAAGACATATCAAGGTTTCCTTGTGAAACCAATGTCTTTGCTCCTTTATCTGACCATCTGAGGCACGTCAAGATGAATTCCACATTCTACCATATTAGTCCACACAACACCGTCCAAGGAGAATTTCTCACGATGCTACCTCAAACATCAACACTCCCTATTGGTGAGAGAGACATTATTTTCCACTCGAAGCTTGTCTCGGAAGTGCTCCTTCTATCCAATCCACTCCCTGCCCAGCTAGAGTCTATACAACCATGCACCATTACTTCTCCGCCTGAGAAGTATCTGATTACATACCCCATTGTACCACGTAGGTACCTTAGCACATGTTTTGTAGTAGCCCAGTGCAATTTTTTTAGTTCACTCATGAACTGACTCAAGGAAATCACAAAAAAAAATATATCTAGTCTGGTGTTCACCAGGTACATCAAAGACCCAACTAGTTGTCTGTACATCGTAAGGTCCACCAAATTTTAGTTTGAAGCTTCCTCATTCAGATTCTTCAAATTTTATATCATGGGTGTCACCATGGACTTTCATTCCATCATCCCAAACTTCTTCAGGATCTCTACTGCATACTTTCCTTGTGAAAGGAAAATTTCATCATATCTTTTCCACACTTCTAACCCCAAGAAGTAGTGCATTAGTCCCAAGTATTTCATTTCAAACACATAAGTCAACTCCCTCTTTCATCGAGCTATCAGGTGTTTTATCCCATTAAGGAACAAACCATCAACACATAGTACTAGAATCATAGAGTCATCAAAGTCAATGTTATAGTAAAGGTTGGGATCCGAAAAGCTTTTGGTGAATCCCAAGCTCAACAAGTATCCATCAATTCTTGAATACCATGCATGAGGATCCTGCTTGAGTCCATAGAAGGATTTCTTTAGTCTGCACACATGGGACTCTTTCACATGGATCACAAGACCTTGAGGTTCTTCTATGTATACTTCTTCCTCAACCATACTATTGAGAAATGCAGACTTTACATCCATCTGATGTAATTTCTAACCCATCATACAAGCAAGAGAAATAATGTTATGAATAGAATTATACCTTGCCACAGGAGAAATATTTCCTCATAGTTTATTCCTTCTTTCTGAGAGAATCCGCGGGCCACAAACCTAGCTTTGTATTTATCAATGCTTCCATATATAACATGCTTAATCTTGTAGAGCCACCTGGAAGTCACCACATACTTCCTTTCAGATATAGGCACGATGGACTAATATTCCTCCATCGTGGAATCTCTCAAAACATGTTTATCAGCTAGATTTACAGTATTTCTCCCTAAAATAGCATTTGGGGTCCATCAAAGTGCTCACAGAATGCTTGTAGGTAGTGACCTTCTTCCAATTCATATTATCATACAAATTCCAATCTAGGGTTCTTTTGTTTCCTTCACCGCTCTATTCAAATTTATAGCTACTCATATGAGTGATAAAACCAACAATGTTATATGCCTTGAGGGTAGCGATTGCCTTGGAATGCTCAAGTGAACCTTTAAGAATATTATGCATAGAAATGTCTACACTAGGATTTTCGGATGATTTACTCAAACTCATTAGAAGCACATCAGATCCCTTCTTCGGAGTAATGGTCACAACTACTCATGATGGAAAGAATCTATACTTCTGAGACTCACCTTGTTTTGATGAATGTCAACTTCCAAAAATGAGTTTATTTTGTAGCATAAAAAGAGGTGAAGGCACCAAAAATTTCCCCCCACTTTCGGAAAGCCTTGGAGAACGATCTCAAACACACCCATTTAGTGAAAATCAAACCTAACGACCTCATGAATTGCTCTCCCAAATCTTCACTAATGGACAAGCAAAAGGAAGTGAGTGCCTTGTTTGAGGAAATTCTATCCATCTACTAAAATATTTTCTCCCTAGTTTCGAAACCCATTCCACAATTTCCCTTATAACTTTGAGTAGTAAGGGTATACATTTCTTCTTCATGGACTACCCCATAATGAAAGAGAAAGGATTCTAAACCCATATAATGTTTCTCACACTTCAATGACCAATCACCTCCTACAACAAGAGAGAATGTGACATACCCCATAGAGTTAACGAGATGTAAGTATTTAGTAGTATCTCTAAAAGAATTACACAATTCTATTGACATCATGGAGCATTCCCAATTGCTCAGTTTCGGGAAACTACAAAGCCAATTCCAGATATCAGGTAGAAGTCGGGAGCTATTAGAAACGACCTGAATAGAGGATTCCATCATAGAAAACTAATCTCTTTTGATCTTCTGGAATGGATATATCAACCCTCACATCCTTTGAATACTAGTGACTTGATCGTATATACATATTGCACTCTCTCGATATTTATAATTTTCAATTTGCAGTCAGAGTTGGATGAAGATTATGGACGACATATGAAAATTTCCATTGACTTTCGTTAGTACATATCATAGCAGGGGATTTCTTGTGCTCAATTCCAAGAATTTGTGACATAGTATGATCATGGAAGAGACAAATTGTGGACTACAAATCACAAGTTAAAACAAATTAGATGGATTGATGTTAACGGTCATTGTGGTCTACTTAAACATTGAAATTTTTGAACAAGAATTTGCCAAACTGCAGATTCAAAAGATGACGTGCTCGTTTTTTGGTCACAAGTTATTTAAAAATTATAGTATGAGATGAAATTAAAAAATATCCTCTTAAAGTATTCGCGAAAGAAAACCATTCTCTTTCATTTTCCAGTGAGGGAGTCAAGCCCACTACTGCTCTGATACCATGTTGAATTTTTGTATGAGATGATATCAGATATATTTATTACAATTTAAGGCCTCCATATATATACTTGGTAGTAGTTTCCTTTCATTAATGGATGTGGATTTTCCGTTTTGTCTTTTCATTAATTATTAGTTATTTATATTTTATATTAACAATATTATTTACTAATTGATAATTATATTATTAATTATTAATCTAGGAGAATGTCTTCCCGATGCTTCCCAAACATCAACAAATACATGATGCTACGTCTACCTCTCTATGAATTGAAATTGCTAGGCTTAACCTTCAACCATGTTTCCCAAATAAAGAGACACATGCATGCCCAAGTAATCTCTTTATCTTGCAATATTCCTTTTTGTGCAATCCTCCAAATGAAGGGAAGTCCTCAAATAACCTCCTTTCATCAAGTCACCTCTCCAAAACTCAACTTCTTTTGTCAAGTCACCTTTACACAACTCAACATCTATGATGAGTGTTCCCAACATGACCTCACTCCTCAAAAATCCAACGAACTATCCAAAGTGATCCAAGTAGAATGAGTCACCCCAAAGATATTCCATGCCTTAGGCATGTTCGCACCAATACTTTTTCCAACTTCAACCAACGACCCTCCTAGATCTCTAACTCATTGCAGAATCCACAGGTCACCATGATGCACTCTAGCTCATCCAATGTATAATACCAAAGGTGAGTGAATTTCACCCAAGTCACTTGGTCTGCATTATTCTCATTGAGGTTGATTGTCAACAATTCTCGGTTGACTTCTTTGCTAACTCCATCCATCTCCCAGAATGAAACGATCTTGCACCTGCTACAAGAATCCAAACTCTAGGAATATCGTCGCAACTTCCAATTCATCACATGAACCAACGAATATGGCTAAGGTTCTGAACACTCATGTGACTCACCCATCCTCTCAACTCCACATGTTCATATCTCACTACCTACTTCACCGCGGTGACCTATGCAATGTGCCTCATCAAAGATATATGAAAATTCTTCAAGCCACCTCCATGACTACTTCCAAATATTTCTAATTCCACCACCGATCCAGGAGGATGTTGGTGGCCACCCAAATTTTCCAACTAGCTCAAAATAGTTATTTGGCAACTTGCTATTTTTAGTAGGTTTTCGATTCTTGATCTTTTGGAGCCATTTTGAGGGCCCAACTGACGTTTTTTCATGATTGATAAAATAAATGATATTCAAAGACTATGATTGATCCCCCTAAATGTATATTCTCATTAATACCTTTCCAACGAGCTATCGTTCACCCAAAACGGACATCGTATGCAAAAGTTACGACCCCGACAAGATGTACTAACTTACCCCAATGGGGCCCACATGACTTTTGACACTTCATATCCTAGGGTTAGGTTTTTGGATCTCTAGGGTTTTCGAATTCATATTTATTGTAAATAGGATTTTAGAGCCTCATTGTACTCATCTTATTGTGAATGAGTGTAGCCATCACATCTCTTCTCAAAGATAAGCTGCCACCATTCGAGTAAGCTTGTTTTCAATATGCATTTTATAGTTTTTAGCATATTTCTTACTTAATAGAAGTCAATTTTTATTGTATCTCTATTATTGTTCATTGTTCCTATGTGCTAATATTATAAATATGTGGCTTCATTTTGTTTCTCTCATAAATATGGATCAGTGTTATCAGAGCAGTCTGCTCCTTGTCATTGTTTTAATGCATTACCCCGACACAGTCAGGGTATAGAGAGTTGGGTCTCGAGTTTGTTTCTCTTGAGGAAAACCTCTCTCGAAGTCCCAAGAATCCATCCATGGTGGGAAAACATAAAGACAATGAGATGTTATATTCTTTCAAAATGTTGCTTGAGGAAGCCATTGAGCGACATAGGAACGAGATGATGGAGAACTTTGCACAAATCCTTCGACGACTTCCGACAAGAAACACATCCACCTCAAGTGGAGGCATCACCCCCTTCAAGGTACATATCAATTTTGATATTCCTATATTTTAAGCTCAAATAGATACATATGTCGTAGATAAATGGTTAAATCTTACAGAAGGGTATTTTTATATCCACAACTTTTTCGATAGAGAAAAGATTACATTTGCGCTCCTCAAGGCTGTCCCCCATGTCAAAGATCGGTGGGAGACTTTTTGTGAGTAAAAGGAAATAGAGGGATCCACATTATTTGTAGTTTCACCCACTTGGGGTTCCTTTAGGGATGATATTAAGGAACAATACTACCATGTTGGAAGTTCTGATGACTTGTATACAATATGGATTTCATCAATCTCAGATCAGAAGATTTCTTGAAAATAAATTATTCTCTCCTCGCTTGGTCGCTCCTCGATGTTGTGCACTCCTTGCACCTGGTCCAATTTCCCCTTGTTCTCTTTGAATTCCTTTGATTCAATCCGAGACTCTGTCGATGCACTATTTGCATACGAGATGCACACGTTGCATATGAGTTTCAAAAGAGAAACAATTGAAACTTATCCAGTTTCATAACAAGCTCATACAATCAACTCTTAAACAATCATACATGAATGAAATATGTTAAAAAACAAACATACAAAATATAACATTCATTCAATCGTGCGTCAAAATGAACACAATCTAAAGATTTGGGACATTTTTGTCTGTTATATTCATTCATGAAACAAATTACATAATATTGCAGCTCTCCACTGCATCTTTCTTCCACTCTATTATGCTCTACTACTTGATTTATATCCTCTTATCTCTCTATCTATTACAATACAACAACAACTATCTAAGGATTGGCTCCACGAGCTCTCTACGTCTTGTCTGCAGCCTATCATATCAACTCTTAGTAGTTACCTACCTTGTCCTATTACAATAACTATCAGTTATTTCCAAATAAGAGTCTACAGTCTACATCTGCAACTCCTTACAATCATATAAGACTTTACAAACACGACATATTTAAAAATATAGTTTCCAAAATATCTCAACAACTCAATTTACTTCTGAGTTAAATGTTGATTTGAAATTCTGCCATGCTGAGATGTCGTATCCTTGCCTCCATGCTTGCATCTTTGACTTTGAAGGCGATGCTCTTGCATCACCTATTATGAAATTTTTCTCTATTATTAGTCTTTTTCTAAAGTTTCATGCTCAATTATGATATTTTTCCAACTCACTATAAACTTTGTTTTCAATTATGAGTTTATTCTCAATTATGAAATAATTCTTATTTTATAATTATGAAATTATGACAAAATAATTATTTCCTTCTGAAACAATTATGATATTTTTAATCAATTATGAAATTTTGGCCCCATAACACATAATAACATGTTTGCACAACCTATGGTGGAAAATAAAAGTATAACAAATGTCCCTTAATGTGTGAGGTCAGAAGGGGAACTGATGGCCGAAATACATTACAAAAATTCATGGTGATGAGTGGAATAGGGAAGGAGCTTAGATATCAAGGAACCCATGATTACCTTCAATAAAACAACAAGGATGAAAGCATATATAGAACATACCCTAGGTATATGTACTGAGTATTTGAATGAGCATGGACGCAAAAAATACACTATGGATCCATGATATGAATTGTTATACCATGGCAATGAAAGAATACATGATGGATCCATGTGATCAATAAGTCCATATCAATGAGACAATACAATGTGGATCTACATCATGAACAGAATCATACCCACTAGCAAATGCAATGTGGATCTATGGCACAAAATATAATTGTGAGGAAGACAATGAGAAATAAGGAGAGTGGCCCCGAAGTCTTAAAAATACGGATATACAAGTGATATACTCTATCGCAACTTGGGAGGGGATGTTGTGAAGGAATGATGTGGCCCCAAACCCAAGGTCTTTGTCCAAAATCTTGATGGTACGAATCTATGACATGGAAATAAATGAGTTGATGTCGAGCATGATAGAAACCATCTAATTATGGGTCATTGATTTATATCATTAACATACATGAGGGGACCCACCAATGATGAATATAGATTCCAAGGTACCTAATACAATCTAAAAATTTTGAATAGATTATTTCATGTCGAGCACTTGTAGAATAAATCAATCAAGGGTCAATGATGTAAACCCTCTATCTATCATGAGGAGGCCTACCACAGAGGAATACAAGCTCCAAGGTACTATCTAGTTTCTGGATCCCTTTCCTAGATAAATTTTTTAAGTCAATAAGAGGAGATACATCAAAGGAGGGACTTGATGTATCCCCCATCAATCGACAATAAACATACACTGAGAGATTATGCTAACAGAGAGTATCACAAAGTACAACTGACACAGGGATGGACAAATCATAAATTCAAAAAAATAGTATATGGTTGACTCAAGCTTAAAATTCCCTTGAAAATATAGCACAACACATAGTGACCAGGTAGCAATACACAAGAGTTGGACGAATATAGTGCATCAACATAGGAGGCATTGAAGAACTCTCTCTCATGAATGGAAGAGTAACCAGTGGGAGAAGTGTCTCTAACTCATATTACTAGGATGAATCCTAGGCATGCTAAAACCCAACTATGTGATGAGGAATAAAAAAGGTGCCATGTTCAAGGGAAACTCGACTGATGTTGTCATTTTCAAAATAGATCAATGGTGAAAAAACCCCTCTTTTTTATTTTTTGTATTTGTTTTCCTTCTTCATGGTTTAACAAGCATTAAAGAGGAATATAATTATGCTCGGTCTCCTTCATGGTTTAATGAGCTCAAAAGAATGATGCAAGTATGCTTGGTGTGTATTTTTCATTCAAGTTTTAACGATTTCAAAAAGGCGTTAAAACTGTACTCAAGACTGTCTTATTTGTATCCTTTTACGAGTACAAGAAAGATATAAAAGAATACTTGGTGGAAGATAATGAGTGGATTAAAAACATTCTCTTATGTTCCAATCACATTGAAATGACCTAAGAAATGACAAATACAAATGGTACTAGAAAGTGAGATCCACTCTTAGCAGTTGTTCTCTTCCTGGGTAGGTAGCTGCAAAACCGGGGATAAATAATGAAACATAAAGATGATCAAGGATATTTCATAGAGATAAGTGGGATATGTGAAAATAGCACATTAATGACAGGAACCATGACATAAGAAACAAATGCATAGGATACCATTATGCAACAAAAAAAAATGCTTAGGAACCTCCACAGGATATGGCCGAAATATAAACAAAAAGAGTAAAATGAGGCTCAATCTTCAAGGCATGGTGGGGCTAGAGGAGGTCTCTCAGGCCTACAAGAGAAATTCAACATGGGCACCAAATGCCCATATGGTTTATAACTAGGGATTCCATGAGGGGTAGACACTACCGAACTAGTTACGACGTGCAAAAGGAGTGACTAATGTTGCAACTGGTCGAGATCGAACCTAAGGCTTAGTGCTAGCATTATGGATGGTTAACAATACAAGGTGAGAAATGTAGGGAAAATCCTATCCCTATATGCCAGTTTGGGAACACGTACCTCAAGTTCATTGTTTGTTTCCATATTTGTAAAAAACTCTCATTAATCCTATCAACAAATGTAAACTAGATTTTGGTGGTCAAAATGCATAGTGAAATCTCAAAAGATAATATTTTTGGATTTTTGGGTTAGGATATATGAAAAAAAAAAAGCACTCACACCACACAACTATGTATAAAGAACTACACATATTGATGTTTTATGCCAAGTAGATCCCATTTCTAGGCTTAGGCCAAGGATATTTTTCATAATCGATGAACTCATGAGCCAAGGTTGCCATCATATGGCTTACCATGATGGGGCCATGCCACATAGGAATGAATTTTTGTGTATGAAGATACTCATTGTGAGTAGTCTCATGAGCTATGAGAGATCCTTGATGGGGCCCATCAAGACATGAATGAGGTATGAAACATGAATCTTCGATGGAAGGAAAAGTATAGAATTTGGTGGTAAGTTCTGAAAAAGATAACCGAGGTGGAAAAGGGTCAAGATTGAGAGGTATACTGGATTCCCAAGTGAATTCCTGCAATCATGAGTCAATACTCATCATGGTAACTCTCATTTGTTCTGAATCAAGAAAATATGATCGATGTGTCACCTTGTCCATTGGATTTTCTATGCAAGCCATGAATTCTAGGATGGCCTCTTTTGAAGGAAACTCAATATCTAGGAAATCGTTGGAACGAGGAGAGTCAACAAACCATGTGGGTGGATTAGGATGATCACACTCCATATGAATATGGAGTTTCTTACCAGCATCAATGGATGATGATAGGATTTCCATATTGATAACCACAACCATGGTGAATGACATGAATGCTCCATATGATTCAACATCCTCAGAATGAGGTACCACCCAAGGATCAACAAATCCAAGGGATCCATAGGTAACTGCAGAAATCATATTGATAGAAGCAATGGCTATAGTGAGATATGGTTTGGGAAGGGGAAAAATTCCCATCAATGAAGAGTCTTTGAAAATCCCCGCACTGACGTTCATATAAGATTGTGTGGTATCACTAATAAAGGGTACATTAGACCACACATTGGATCCATGGTCTGGGGTGTAGAACACAAGATGATCATTCATAATGATTTTACCTTGGTGATAGAAGCATAGGACGCTAAATACCAACAAGACAATTGCAATCATCTCATAGAACAAATTATTCTCAGCTAAAAAATTGTACTGAAGAGGTGCGTGGACAACCTCCACATCAACATAGACAATCTTACAACCTAACTTGATGGGTAAGGTGGTGATTGTTCCATGGAGTTGGAACCCATTTCCATCGAATTATTTCAATAATGTTGTAGACGTGTTGATATTAGGATATCCTAGGACCGTCCAATAAGAAAAAGACATGATGCAAGTCGATGATTCTTCATCCACCATCGTTCAATGGATGTTTTTCCCAATTGTTCACACAATGATTTGGATTGCTACCTAATGGGAGAACCTATGAGTAACCTGATAAGAATCAAATTTGAATATGATGGATCAGCCCCACATATAGATACCAACCAATATTTTTGTTTATTTGGGAGGCTTTGGAGGACTTCAACCATAGACAAAGCACAAGGTGTTTGGGCCAAGTATTCCACAATACTATGGTTTTGAGAATCTTGAGTGTTGGAATTATGCGTTGTGTGTCGAAGAAATCCCTTTAGGGGGTGAAGTGGTGCATCAAAACATGGCCTATCTATCTGGAGAGGGCCTCTCACATGGGATAAAGATGTTGTCTCATGCGCAATAGGGATAGACTCAGATGTGTCATAACTCTTGGATAGTGTCTACAAGTTGACCATGTGGTCACACATGAACATATAAGAACTTGAGGATGAATCCTCAATACGAGTGGTACCAGTCATGCCCCCTTGCGGAGGGGCAGGATTTGTGGAAACCATATTTTGTCATTAAGGGGGGCAATGATGGGTTAAGACAACAAGATATTGGGGGGCCCGCTTTTGTGCCAAAAATATATTGACCTCATCCTTCCTAGGAAACTAATGAGTTGGATGGTCCTATCCACAAATCATGAAGGGAAAATGAATCTTCCTCCTCTCCTTAGTGCCTCCCTCCTATGTGTTCTAGGTGGGGGAAGTCCCTTGCTTAGTATTATAATTTTTATTTTTGTTTCTTTTCTTTTTCCTTCTAGGTTTTTGAGGATTATTTGGTTGCATGGATTGCACCAAATTCACCTCGTAGGTTTGAGTAGGGACCACAACAGTTTGAGCACCATTACTAGAAGTTGACAGGTGTGGATTAATGGAAATTTGATCCATCTAATTAGCTAATTGGTTCATACAGGAATGTGAAACAAAACCAACCACAACATCGGCATGGGGTGATGTGTTTGGCTTCCTTGGATATATCGATGACCTGGGATCATTTGGGATAATGTCATAATGTGTACCCAATTGAGAAAATATCAATTCCGAGTGTTGGGCATGCAAAATGGCCTACTCGTCAGTGGCCACCCCGACCATAGATACATCTCTAGAAATGGGTGGTAGGAGGGACTTTGCAAACCATTCCATAAGGAATTCATCCAGAATCTAAGTTTTAATCATCTTATGTCTTTGTCGCCACTCATGTATATGATCAAAAATATGTGTGGCAATATCTTAACGTAGTAAAGTCAAGATCTTAGTTCATATCTCATACCGAATGGGAAATTGGTAATCTGTTAAGAACACCATTTCCATGTCATTGAATCTTTTAAAGGAACTTCCTTTTAATTCAATATACCATTTAGTGATAACTCCAATCAGAGATCTTTGGAAAAGACACAACCTCACACTATCATCGAACAATGAGTTGGATGAACACCATAAGTGTTATGTCATGATGTGTGTGGACGGGTACTCTCATGGATTTCCACCAAATTTTGGAATATTGAATGGAAACTTGGAAGGAATTGTCGGCCATGTTGGGTTATGGGTAATAGAGTCATTTTTTAACCATGAAAAATATGGTAAATATAAAGTTGTGAGGAACAACAATGATGCAAATGAATACTATGAGGGAGGTGAAGTTTTTGTTGTCACAGATGGACCTTGCAGTCCCCCTATATTTGTAGTACTAGAAGTTTTACGGAGCATGAATTCTCCTAGAAAAAAATGCCCCCAAATGGGTTTCCCCTAGAGGGAAAAGTGGACCCTTCAGGAAATATATTCCCAAAAATAGTCTTAAGGAAGAAACCACCAGGATTGGATCTAAAAACAAAAGGAAAACCCCAGTTTTCCTAAGGGATGGTGTCCCACCCCATGAAAAGTTAAAACCTCTAGAAGTACTATTTCCCTAGCCTGACTAGGGACATCCCCAAAACCACTAGACATATCCCATCCAAAAGGTACACCCACACCTGATGATGTCAGGTCTCTCATAGGATTGTTAGAGGTGTAAGGAGATCTGATTCTCATGTTGAAACCAAAGCTCGCCTCACCACTGGAAAAGAATATGGAAGTGGGAAGTGATGTAGAAGGGATGGGCATAGGGATGTTAGGTATACTGATGAATGGAAAGGATGATACAACCGACATCCCTCGGATCAAGGGACCAAAATACAATGGTATGTATGGTGTAGGTCCAATGGAGATAAGGGGTGGTAATGTCGACATCACTGGGATTCTCCCAAAGGAATTTCCCTTGGGCCCACTTGAGGGTGGTCTCATATGGAGAGCCACACTGGATGAAACAATTTGTCTAGACATGGTGGGAGAATCAATAAAAAAATAAAATGGATCAATAAAAATATCTCTTACTTGGAAAATTATAGGGGCATCTAGCTCGGTTGAAGGCAGGTTAAAATTTGGTGGAGGATATTCATCTACCATCTCCACTTCATCCAAATCAATCTTGTCAAACCAAATATAAGATCCTTCAAATTAATTGTCCCTTATGTCACATCACTTTAGACAAAGTTGCACCTCCATAATAGGTTCAATTCCATGTAACTGATGGGAGTGGTGTGGTAGTTCGTCCACTATGAATATTAAAATTGAAACACAATTCAACCTAAATCCAACCAAGACTTAGACTCAAAGAGCACACCCCTAATCAAAATTAGGCTAACAAGAAGAAGACCAATGGGCTTAGGGGCCTTCTAAAAACCAACCCTATGGGGGAGATGAAGTCCCCAAAATATTGGCTAGAGAAGGTGTGAGGAGTAGTTACGATGATCTGCTCTAAATATCCATGATCAGTGCAAGTACCCTTTATTAAGGCGAGCACCCTCCTGAGGAACTGCTACCATGAATGAATGCCTACCCTAGGTACTACAAGCACGTCCCACCTTCTGTAACCTATGTGGCTCCCTAAGAAAGGTCACTAAAGCTACCAACTAACAATAAATCATCAATTGAATAGTCATAAGTATAACCACAAGTAAGGATGGGGTAACTATGCCTGAATCTCAGAAGGTGTTAACCAATAGAACCCCTATATACGTAATGATCGAAGCGATATCGCAAACACAAAACAAGAAATGAGGGGTAATATCCCTACTTTCCCTGATGCAACCTCACTCTTAACTACTATGTTATAGGAGGCTCCCGATAAACTAGTTGCAAGATTGGATTTTAATGTTCTTTAATGACTCCTAAGTTGAGTTTTGTGGCCTTGGAGGGTTTACTCTCCAATCCTATTCCAAGGCCCTAAGTCTAGCTACTATTGGTTCACTATAAAAGAAAAGTTTCTAATAAATTTTAGATTATGAGTTTTATTTTTAAGGTTGTTGCTTAAGTCCAAGGGTAACGGATGGAAAATTGTGATTCTTGGACTCTTCACTCAACCAAGCAATGAGAGAATGATAATGCAATTTTTTCTTTTCAATGAAATCTAGCTATGGGAGGGTAAGAGATTTTCCTTTTCCTTTGACAATTTAAAATTGACCTCACACATACCAAGTATCCAATAATCACTTCATATATTAAACCAAACAATTCTCCTAATGCATTTTTTTACTAGTTCTTCAAAAGAAAATCTAGCCTGCAACAAATATTTTTTGTCATTTTGTGATTTTTTCCATTGAAATATAAACAATTCCTTATGTATGCAAGAACACAAAAAACAAATAGAAACCGAAAAGACACTCCAAGAAGATGGGTTGTAGGAAATTTGAAGTGAGGTCAAATCATCCCACTCCAATGTCACTAGCACGGTCTTACCCAACATTCATCTAGGAGGGTAAATCTAATGAGTAAGATTGTTGTGGGTGGGATTTTCGGATTTGATCGGAAAAACCACAGTGTAGTCAATAGATTGTCGACGTTTTGGATCCAGATCAGGATCCATCTTCAGGACAAAGAGCCTGGGTTTTAAGAGAAAGAGAAGAGTTGGTATAAATACTAGAAATGGGGAAGTTTCTTAGTGTCGGCTAAGTGGAATTATTTAACAAATTTGATTATTTTGTAAGATATTACTAGGGTTTATTAAATTTTGTTTATTTAAGGTTATGATAGTTTATTAATAATTTAGGGTTTCTTATTTAATTATTTAATGTTCTAGGGTTTAGTTTATAAGTAATTTAAATTTTTAGGGTTTCCTTTTGTTATAAGGTAAATAATGGGTTCTAATTAGTTTTAATGTTGTGTGCTAGAGTCTTTAATAGGAATAATAGGTTCTAGGGTTAGGTTGTGGTAACAAGTGATTTAAAAATTAGGGTTTCTTATTTATGATTAATTATTTAATGTTTTTAGGGTTTAGTTTATGGTAAATTAAATTATTAATTTTAGGGTTAGGTTAATATAATAAGAGGTTGAGGTGTGCTTGTTTTGGGTTTAAAATTAGGGTTTCTTTTTGTTATAAGGTAAATATTAGGGTTTTCTTTTTTATTTTATATTCTAAGTGTTTTATTATTACAAGGTTAATTAGTATTAATCAATTAGGTTCTTAGGTTTTTTAAGGGTTCTTAGGCTGTCAAGGATTAAATGGTTTTCTTATGAATAATTTGTTATAAAAGAAGAAAAGAAGAGAAAAAATTACCAAAGTTTATTGTTGTTTTTTGTGGAAGAGGGGGAGCCAGTTTTCGCTTAGTTCTAGTCCATTGTCTCTGTTAAGGTTACTAGGGTGTTTGCGGATTTCAATGGCTTCTCTAATACGGCGTTTGAAGAGGTGATTCTCTTTGGCGAGGATTATGGTGTCTTCTAGGCGAACATGGTGTCTAGTTTTGATGGAGTGTTCAGCTAGGGCGGAGGTGCGGATGCGTTCGTTCTTGATGTCAGCTCCATGTTCTTTTATCCTAACTTGGGTAAATCTAGTGATGCACAATGGTTATACAAGAGCAAGTAAAACAGCCAATGAAAAAAACTACTAGATATTCTTGGATCTGGTGGGTTCTCTTCCCAACCTTACTAAAATTCTCAGAGACAAACAGATCATATCCAAGAAATGAAAACATACCACATACAAGTATTCAACAAACTCGCTGATGGAAAAGTATGTGATAAAAAATCAATAAAACAGAGACAAAAATAGACTAGAGCAGGCCATTGTAGAACCCTACTGATCAGAGGAGATATCTAACTTCACAACTATGGGTCTTACATTGCAAATCTACATTTTTTACCGATCCTCGCAAGACACATGTCTGTCAATCGGCGAGGCACCTCGCGGGAAACTTATTATACAACAAGCGAGGGCTTGCAAAAATTTTGTTCTTTGAGCTTCTAGATCTTCCATATCTATATTAGATCACTCATATTTATTGGATCTAGGCTCTGGATCATTTAAAGGAAGAATCACAGGCATACACAATCAAATAGAGGGAAGGATTGGCCAAGAGACTCAAACTAGAGAAGAATGCTTCCCCAGAATGGTTGTCAGTTCCGTTATGGGACAAAGTCTCACATGGATCTTGCTGAATACATAGAAAAATATCCCTAGGATTAGCCTAGTAATCCTAGACGAAAAGAGGGCTAGACTTCTTATGGTTTTCGTCGATGTAGATTCAAACACATAGATTCATGATTATCCTAAAGAGTGGTGAAGTTTTTATACCTTTCTTGAGGTTGTCCTCTGTATCTCATGGGTGTTGCAATCTTGAAACTCCATCTCCAAGCTCTACAACCTGCTTCCTGCATACAAAAGACAAGCAAATACCAATCTACTATAATTCAAGTTTTACGAAATTTAAATCTACTAGATCTATGGTGATCTATTCAATGTAGGATCACATCCAACATATATCATTGAACATGAACAACAGTAAAGGGGGAAAACCAATGATCTATTGATGAATATGAAAGAAATACATCAAAGCTTGATGCCTTATTTGTTGATGCTTCCTCCTAGTTCCAGGTTCATGATGCTTCCTCCTAGTTCCAGGTTCATGATGCTCCTACTTAGCCTCTTGAGACTCTCTCTCTAATTTTCCATCATAATGAATCTTTAAACTCTTCCACTTTGTTTTTTTAAATGCTCATTTTTTTCACTTATTTTCAAATTGTTCAATTTTTCTTTTTTCTCAAAGATGTTTTTTCATCTATTTTCAAACTTTTCAATTTTATGTGTTTTTAATCATATTTCCATGTTTCATCCAATGTTAAAAATATTGTACACCATTATTGTACTCCATGTTTCTACCATGAATGTTTGATAGGTCATCACTCTTACTTGAGAAAAACCACACCCCCTAAAATGATTCATTAGTACTTTGTAAGGGGTAATATTTTTAGAGTAAACTTGTTTCTTATATCTCAGAAATATATAACCTTAAATAATTAAAAGTAGCTTTCAATTTTATTGTAAAATTAATAAATTATTTCAACCCAAATAATAAAATAAAAATAAATAAATAAACATTTCTTGTAATATATATTTTTTTTAAATCTAAATCTTTAATTTTTGGGGAATATTTTGAAAGAAATTTTTTTATTTTTTAAATCTAAATCTTTAATTTTTTGGGAAAATTTTGAAAGAATTTTTTTTATGATTTACATAAAATCAGGTGAAACTTTGGAAACAAATGAAATCAAATTACAAAATTTCTGTACCCAATTAAATTTATTCCCTTATTAAGATGTCGGTAAACGCCTGTGTTGACTGTGTTGACGGAGGATAGGATAACTAATAAATGCTATAATGTCATTTTAAAGGATTTAAGTCTTTTATAGTTTTTGAGCAATTAGTTGAGAGGAATGATTGGATTTACAGATTTTTAAGGGGATTTATTGGAGATGGGCAGAATTAATCATCTTTTAATTTAAAATTCTAATTTGATTGCTAACAATTGAAAATGCTGAAATATTCTTAGTCGTCCTCCCAAATCAATGAATGTGATTTACTCTTCATAACTTCCTTGTATCTTTTAATGCATCAGTTAACCTGTTTACTTTTTAACATTTACCTAAACATATTAAGAAATTACTGTACCACCATATGATTGCCATTAATCTTAAACCTTTGGAATTACCACATTAAAGATTAACTTTTGGATTTCTTGGGCTCTATATGCACTGTCATCCATCCAGATAACTTTTGGCTTTCACCAGCCACAACACCATCCACTTTATGGCTGTGCTAGTAATAGCTAAATTTATATAATGCAAGTACCCTAAAATTTTATTTATACATTCAGAAATACAATTCAAACAACAGAAATTAATAATTTTATTCAAATTTATATCGCCAAAAATCCCAAAAAAGATAAAACGTTTAGTGTACTTATTAAACCAGTCGAGCATCATGGTTCTTTTTTCTAGGGTCACTTGTAATATACCGAAAAGCTCGGTTGTCTGATCGCGAAGAAATCGCATGAATAATCACCCAATTCGACTGTATTGGTACGCTGACATTTCATGGCTATGCGGCGCTGTTGTGGCCTGGCCTATTCAAAGTTTGTCTCCCCTTCCCGAAGGCTACATTGTCAGAGGAGCAGTTCGCACCGACCCAGCTGGTATATCCACTGATTACGAGTATTCCTACCACATAATTTTCAATTAATTATTTGTTTTTGCATGGAATATGTATATAGATATAGACTATTACTTCATGCATGCAAGGAGAGTTTCTGAAGAGATTTGACGAGTGTAGACGATGGGTGGAAGTATGGGCATTTGAAAAAGTTGGAAGGAGCAAAACAGAGGCTTGAACTTGTCAAGTATGATATTCTTGATTACCACAAATTACTGACAGCTATTCGAGGCTTCCATGGTGTCTTTCACATGGCTCCCGTTTTCAACGATGACCCCGTAATTACTTCATCAGTTCTTTCAACTCTAGTCATAATTCCAATTCCATGCAGTTTGTTTGAGCTTAAAATAGCACTGTACAACCATGGACGATTCTGATACCTTTAGGTCTTGTGAAGCATTATCTTATAATTAATGAATGCAAGTGAAAGTGATAGATCCGGCGGTGGACGGGACGAGGAATGTGATGGAGGCCTGCGCAGAAGCAGGGGTCAAGCCCATTGTCTTTTCGTCTTCTTTCGGTGCGGTTTACATGGATCCTCACCAAGGTACTAATTAACAATGATGGCTGCTGGACCGATTTCGACTACTGCATACAAACAAAGGTACTAATTAACAACACTACTTATGTCAAATATTATAGGTAGAAGTTGAATCAGCTTATGCAAATCATGGACTAATAACTAATTGTCCTGGTTAATGCATTACAGAATTGGTATTGCTACCCAAAAACATTGGCAGAGAAATCCGCATGGGAGATTGCCGAGAGAAGGAATTCGAAGCTGGTGGTGATTAATCCAGGCCTGGTTTTAAGTCCCTTGTTGCAGTGCGCCACGAACCTCAGTACTGCCATATTATGAAATACTTGACAGGTGGGTAATGTTCGTATATATGTTATAGTAACTTGTTACAGCCTACTCTCCACGGGTTAGGATTTGGGTATTTAAAACATACAATTTCAAAAGTAGAATATTACAATTTTACCAGACACTATATAAACAAATTCATGTAATGATGGAAAAAAAAAATATAAATCTTATAACTTTTAGACTTCTTAAACTTCTTCTTAGTCCGTAAGTGTCACATCCTCATAGCGTGACTCATGATCGTGCACCAGTTTATTCACGCAGAGCATTCTCATACTCTATTCAAGAGTAACGACGAGTCACACTCCTACTCAATTGCAGCTATTGTTTACTTAGGTATTTGTTAATAGCTTAACACTTAGTCATATATAAACATACATTCATGAATATAAGAAACCAAGAGAACAACAACCCAACAAACATAATACATACATGGAAATAGTACAGGTGCCACAAACCATTTCTAACACTAGGCTAAGTCTTTGTTATTGCGAAACAATTACAATATGAGCAATACCAGATCAATTTACAACTTGACAACTTGACAGAGTCACATGACTTGACTCACCTCACCAAGGCACTCATACATAGATTCATCACACCAAGACTCTTCTTATCCGCAACCTCTTATGATGCTCATCGGACGTGCCCTTGACTGCAGATTTGTTGTCTTTTCGTTTCCGCACAATTCATGGATTTCGGTCCGATCTGACACATGCCTCCAATAGACTTGTGTTTCGGAATTTCCCAAAAATCATCCCAAAAGGAGGTCACTCCACTCTATCTACCTCAAGAAAGCTCAATTCCTCCCATGCATAGTGAACTTGTCAAAGATGATATTCTTGATTACCAGAGCTTAATCACAGCTGTCCGAGGCTGCCATGGTGTCTTTCACGTGGCTATCATTCTCAACGATGACCCTGTAATTACTTCATCACTTCTTCCAAGTCTAGTCATAATTCCAATTACATGCAGTTAGTTCGAGCTTAAATCGCTTAGATCTTGTTAAGCTTGTTTTATAATTAATGAGTGCCGGAGAGAGTTATAGAACCAGCCACAGAAGGGACGAGGAGTGCGATGGAGGTCTACGCAGAAGGAGGGGTCAACCGCGTTGTCTATACATCTTCAATCGGTGTGGTTTACATGGATCCTAATGGTGAACCACTGGCCATAGTCAATGATGACTGCTGGAGCGATTTGGACTACTGCATACAAACAAAGGTACTAATTAGCAACAGTACTTATATCAAATATTATAGGTAGAGGTTGAATCAGTGTATGCAAATCATGGACTAATAACTAATTGTCATGGTTAATGCATTACAGAATTGGTATTGCTAGCCAAAAAAATCGGCAGAGAAATCAGCATCGGAGATTGTTGAGAGAAGGAATTTGAAGTTGGTGGTGATTAATCCAGGCCTGGTTTTAAGTCTCTTGTTGCAATGCGCCATGAACCCCAGCACTGCCATATTATGAAATACTTGACAGGGGGGTAATGTTGGTATATATGTTATAGTAACTTGTTAGAGCCTACTCTACATGGGTTAGGATTTGGGTATTTAAAAAATACAATTTCAAAAGTAGAATATTACAATTTTACCAGACACTATATAACCAAATTCATGTAATGATGAGAAGAAAAAAATCAAAATCTTATAACTTTTAGACTTCTTAAACTTTTTCTTAGTCTGTAAGTGTCACGTCCCCATAATGTGCCTCATGATTGTGCACCACATTAGGGCGTTTACAACATTTCTTATTTGGTTGCTTGGCAACACCAAGGATACTTCATCCGGACTATGTCTCTTCACCTAGAGCATATCCATACTGTATTCTAGGGTAAGGACGAGTAACACTCCCACTGTACTGTAACTCTTGTAACTTAAGCATTTGTTAATAGCTTAACACTTATTCATATATAAGAATACATCCATGAATATGAGAAGCCAAAAGAACAACAATATAATAAACAAAAGACATACACAGAAATAGTGCAGGTGACACGAACCATTCCTAACACCTGGATAAGTCTTTGTTATTGTGAAATAGTTACAATATGAGCACTATCGGATCAATTTACAAATTGGTAGAGTGGCATGACTTGCCTCACCTCACCAAGGCACTCATACACATATTCCTCACACCAAGACACTCTGTCGCAACCATCTCTGCAACCTCCTACAGTGCACCTTGGACGTGCCCTTGACCGCAAATGTGTTGTCTCTTCATTTCTACAGAATTCATGGATTTTGGTTCTACCTCACACATGCCTCCAACAAACTTGTTCTTCGAGACTTCCCAAAAATCATCCCAAAAGGAGTTCATTCCACTCTATCCACCTCAAGAAATCACAATTCCTGCCATGCATAGTGAATTGGGTCCTTGAAGGAGCTCGTCGTTGTTTGTCTTAGTCTGTCACAGAACTATAGAGCTCCTCTTGCTCTCATTGTCTTCAAATCAACCTTGTTTGGTGGTGCACCCTTATTCTCTTATAGGGACTCCAAAGGTCAACATCATGAACCATCGCGTCCTTTTGGGTGTGTCGCCCCCTTTGATGAACCCATGTGTCCAAATGATTGTCGTTCCCCTTCGTAAACATGGTCACCCAAATGAATCATCCCAGACCTGGTCACCCAAACGAACCCATGCGCCTATCAACCGTCGTACCCATTAGGACCATTGTGCTCCAATCTTCGTCACTTCATACTTGGGCAAGCCCCTTGGTGCATTCATGTGCCCAAGGTGTCGACTTTCCCAACTAGTACAATACATCGGTGTCGAAGGAACCCCAAGTTTTGTTTCCTTGAGGACTTAAGAGAATTTCTTTGTGCCCATCTAGCCGAATATCTTACATCCTCCCCCACCTCAAGTCATTGTTGTCCTCGGAAATATCCAAAAAATATGTGATCTCCAAGTCTCTACTCAAACTCGTGCCTCCCATCACAACTAAGTCTATTGGAAACCCCAAGTTTTGTGCCAACTAGAAGCCCCAAATTACGACAAAGTGGAAACCACAAGTTTCTCTATGAAGTGGAAACCCCATGTTTCCACAAACCAAATTGTACTGCACCAAATTCCGCAAAAATTGTTGCGATGTTGTTTCCTTGTTGTTGTTTGGTTCTATTGGTGTTGTATCTACCTGTTACAATTGATTTTTTCCCAATTCACTTCAAAATTTATGACAAGTTTTAAACTCCTTTGATCTTGGTATTGCACCAATACTTCAACAAACACTGTCATGTCTCCACACATTGAATTCCCCCATGTCTTGGAATGATTAGGTATCTAGTCCAACCATCACATCCAACTCATGAGAATGCCTTCTTCTCTCCTGAACTTAGTATTTTCTATTTCATATTCATCTCTCTTTCCAACTCCAAATACTAAGTAAAGTGTCCATACTTTCCTCAGTACTACTTCTATCATTTGATCTTCATCAAGGAAATCGTCCACAATGTCTAAGTGATGCACTTCAAACCTACTAGTGCATTTGTACTCTTGAACCCTTTTCATGTTGTTTTTATCACCCAATTCATGAACTAATTGAATTACCATTACAACCATCACACTCCTTGAGATTGCACACCCTCATGCACAAATGGGTCAATTCCTTTCACAATTCTTTCCATCTGCACAAGCCTTAGGTCAAGGCAAGGTCACCCCTAACCTTCCTGCACTATGAGTTTACCTGGAAACAAATTCATTTGAGACAACTCATGTCCACTATCCACCTCATGGCATAGCTATCCAATCATCCCCATGGACTATACGTCTATATTTCATTTGCCTCATTACTTCATCGTCCATCCTGTTGAATTTTTATATGAGATTATATGAGACGTATTTATTACAATTTAGGGCCTCCATATATATACTTGGGCAGAGTTCCCTTTTGTTAATGGACGTTTCTTTTCCATTTTTTCTTTTCATTAATTATTAATTAATTATAATTTAGATTAAAAATATTATTTAATAATTAATAACTATATTATTAATTATTAATCTAGGAGAATGTCTTCCCGATGCTGCCAAAAAATAAATACTCTCTCTTGGTGAGGGAGACATTCTAGATCATGACAAGCTTGTCTCGGAAGTATACAAACTTTTCCCTAGACTCATGACACCTTTCTATCGGTCTTTGGAGATGCCTCTCTTCCACTTGAACTAAGAAGAAACTCCATCCTCAGATCTCCCTCTAAGCCAACAAACTCTCTCTAAGATTAGACTCACTCTGGGTCTGCATGTGATAGAATCTATCATCTTGAGTCTTTATCATTCCTAGTCAAATCAACATGACCAAGAAGAAATACTACACCTGGGTCGTTCACCAGAGATTCATCCCTATGAGTGAATGTCAACCTGATGCTATCTAACACATGGAAATAACCTCAAGTACCTTGACCCCATATCACTCCTTGTCATGATTAAGGAATGACCATGCCTGGGCCCTTTTACCACAAGTACAACTTTGTGATAAATGTATCCTATCTCCCTTGGTCTGCAATCCAATATAGAAGGTCTTCCTAATGCTTACTAGGGCCATTCACATGTGTTCATACACATCATGTAGTTGGTATCTACAAGACTTGATCTATCTCATCCTACAAGGGGTGCTCAGTCCCTTGGGGTTGATCATGCTAAGTCAACTTGGACTATACTTTACATACGGAGGTTCCCTCAAGAAACCAATGTCTCATCTCACTCATGAACTATGTCCATACTAGATATCTCCTGGTTCCCTTGTGGAACACATGTCTAAGACATATCGAGGTTACCTTATGGAGCCAATGTCTTCTCTAGGTCACATCAAGGTTCCCTCATGGAAACAATGTCCTCAAAGACATATCAAGGTTTCCTTGTGAAACCAATGTCTTCGCTCCTTTATCTAACCATATGAGGCACGTCAAGATGAATTCCACATTCTCCCATACTAGTCCACACAACACCCTCCAGGGATAATTTCTCATGATGCTACCTCAAACATCAACACTCCCTATCAGTGAGGGAGACAATATATTCCACTCGAAGCTTGTCTCGAAAGTGATCTTTCTATCCAATCCACTCCCTGCCCAGCCAGAGTCTATATAACCATGCAACATTACTTCTCCACCTGAGAAGTATCTGATTACATACCCAATTGTACCACGTAGGTACCTCAGCACATGTTTTGTAGTAGCCCAGTGCAATTTCTTTAGTTCACTCATGAACTGACTCAAGGAAATCACAACAAAAAATATATCTAGTATGGTGTTCACCAGGTACATCAGAGACCCAAATAGTTGTCTGTACATCGTAAGGTCCACCAAATTTTCGCTTGAAGCTTCCTCATTCAGATTCTTCAAATTTTATATCATGGGTGTCACCATGGACTTTCATTCCATCATCCCAAACTTCTTCAGGATCTCTACAACATACTTTCCTTGTGAAAGGAAAATCTCATCATATCTTTTCCATAATTCTAACCCCAAGAAGTAGTGCATTAGACCCAAGTATTTCATTTCAAACTCTTAAGTCAACTCCCTCTTTCATCGAGCTATCAGGTGTTTTATCCCGGTAAGGAACAGATCATCAAAACATAGTACTAGAATCATAGAGTCATTAAAGTCAATGTTATAGTAAAGGTTGGGATCCGAAAAGCTTTTGGTGAATCCCAAGCTCAACAAGTATCCATCAATTCTTGAATACCATGCATGAGGATCCTTCTTGAGTCCATAGAAGGATTTATTTAGTCTGCACACATGGGACTCTTTCACATGGATCACAAGACCTTGAGGTTCTTCTATGTATACTTCTTCCTCAACCATACCATTGAGAAATGCAGACTTTACATCCATCTGATGTAATTTCCAACCCATCATACAAGCAAGAGAAATAATGTTATGAATAGACTTATACGTCACCACAGGAGCAAACGTTTCCTCATAGTTTATTCCTTCTTTCTGAGAGAATCCACGAGCCACAAACCTGGCTTTGTATTTATCAATGCTTCCATCTATAACATGATTAATCTTGTAGAGCCACCTGGAAGTCACCACATACTTCCTTTCATATATTGGCACGATGGACTGATATTCCTCCATCATGGAATCTCTCAAAACTTGTTGATCTGCTAGATTTATAGTATTTCTCCCTAAACTAGCATTTGGGGTCCATCAGAGTGCTCATAGAACGCTTGTAGGTAGTGACCTTCTTCCAATTCATATTATCATACAAATTCTAATCTAGGGTTCTTTTGTTTCCTTCACCGCTCTATTCAAATTTCTAGCTACTCATATGAGTGATAAAACCAACAATGACAGATGCCTTGAGGGTAGAGATCACCTTGGAATGCTCAAGTGAACCTTTAACAATGTTATGCGTAGAAATGTCTATGCTAGGATTTTCGGATGATTTACTCAAACTCATTAGAAGCACATTAGCTCCCTTCTCCAGAGCAATGGTCACACCTACTCGTGATGGAAAGAATCTATTCTTCTGAGACTCCCCTTGTTTTGATGAATGTCAACTTCCAAAAATGATTTTATTTTATAGCATAGGAAGAGGTGAAGGCACCAAAAATTTCCCCCCACTTTCGGAAAGCCTTGGAGAACGATCTCAAACACATCCATTTAGTGAAAATCAAACCTAACGACCTCATGAATTGCTCTTCCAAATCTTCATTGGTGGACAAGTGAAAGGAATTGAGTGCCTTGTTTGAGGAAATTCTATCCATCTACTAAAATATTTTCTCCCGAGTTTCGGAACCCATTCCACAATTTCCCTTATAAGTTGGAGTAGTAAGGGTATACATTTCTTCTTCATGGACTACCCCATCATGAAAGAGAAAGGATTCTAAACCCATATAATGTTTCTAACACTTCAATGACCAATCACCTCCTACAACAAGAGAGAATGTGACATACCCCATAGAGTTAACGAGATGTAAGTATTTAGTAGTATCTCTAAAAGAATTACACAATTCTACTGACATCATGGAGCATTCCCAATTGCTCAGTTTCGGCAAACTACAAAGCCAATTCCAGATATCAGGTAGAACTAACCTGAATAGATTCCATCATAGAGAACTAATCTCGGGTAGAACTAACGTGAATAGATTCCATCCAGATATCGGGTAGAACTAAGCCAATTCTATGAGGATTCCATCATAGAAAACTAATATCTCTTGATCTTCTGGAATGGATATATCAACCCTCACATCCTTTGAATACTAGTGACTTGATTGTATATACATATTGAACTCTCTCGATATTTATAATTTTCAATTTGAAGTTAGAGTTGGATGAAGATTATGGACGACATAGGAAAATTTCCATTGACTTTTGCTAGTACATACCATAGCAGGGGATTTCTTGAGCTCAATTCCAAGAATTTGTGCCATAGTATGATCATGGAAGAGACACATTATGTACTACAAATCACAAGTTAAAACAAATTAGATGGATTGATGTTAATGGTCATTGTGGTGTACTTAAACATTGAAATTTTTGAACAAGAATTTGTCAACCTGCAGATTCA
This sequence comes from Picea engelmannii, assembly GCA_009831015.1. Classification (NCBI taxonomy): domain Eukaryota; kingdom Viridiplantae; phylum Streptophyta; class Pinopsida; order Pinales; family Pinaceae; genus Picea; species Picea engelmannii. The sequence goes on from ML779262.1 coordinate 833,604, forward strand.
AAAGATGGCATGCTCATTTTTTGGTCACAAGTTATTTAAAAATTATAGTATGAGATGAAATTAAAAAAATATCCTGTTAAAGTATTCGCGAAAGAAAACCATTCTCTTTCATTTTCGAATGAGGGAGTCAAGCCCACTACTGCTCTGATACCATGTTGAATTTTTGTATGAGATGATATGAGATATATTTATTACAATTTAAGGCCTCCATATATATACTTGGGAGGAGTTTCCTTTCATTAATAGATGTGGATTTTCCATTTTGTCTTTTCATTAATTATTAATTATTTACATTTTATATTAACAATATTATTTACTAATTAATAATTATATTATTAATTATTAATCTAGGAGAATGCCTTCCCGATGCTTCCCAAACATCAACAAATACATGATGCTACGTCTACCTCTCTATGAATTGAAATTGCTAGGATTCACCTTCAACCATGTTGCCCAAATAAAGAGACACATGCATGCCCAAGTAATCTCTTTATCTTGCAATATTCCTTTCTGTGCAATCCTCCAAACGAAGGGAAGTCCTCAAAACAACTCATTTCATCGATTCACCTCTCCAAAACTCAACTCCTTTTGTCAAGTCACCTCTCCACAACTCAACATCTATGATGAGTGTTCCCAACATGACCTCACTCCTCAAAAATCCAACGAACTATCCAAAGTGATCCAAGTAGAATGAGTCACCCCAAATAAATTCCATGCCTTAGGCATGTCTGCACCAATACTTTTTCCAACTCCAACCAACGACCCTCCAAGATCTATGACTCATTGCCGAATCCATAGGCCGTCATGATGCACTCTAGCTCATCCAATGTATAATACCAAAGGTTAGTGAATTTCACCCAAGTCACTTGGTCTGCATTATTCTCATTAAGGTTGATTGTCAACAATTCTCGGTTGACTTCTTTGCTAACTCCATCCATCTCCTAGAACGAAACGGTCTTGCACCTGCTACAAGCATCCAAACTCTAGTAATATCGTCGCAACTTCCAATTCATTGCATGAACCAATGAATATGGCTAAGGTGCCAAACACTGGGGCGACTCACCCATCCTCTCAACTCGACATGTTCATATCTCACTACCTACTTCACCGCAGTGACCTATCCAATGTGCCTCATCAAAGAGATATGAAAATTCTTAAAGCCACCTCCATGACTACTTCCAAATATTTCTAAGTCCACCACTGATCCAAGAGGATGTTGGTGGCCACCCAAATTTTCCAACTGGCTCAAAATAGTTTTTTCGCAACTTGTTATTTTTAGTAGGTTTTCGGTTCTTGATCTTTTGGGGCCATTTTGAGGGCCCAACTGACGTTTTTTCATGATTAATAAAATCAATGATAGTCAAAGACTATGATTGATCCCCCTAAACTATCCTCATTAATACCTTTCCAACAAGCTATCGTGCACCCAAAACGGACATCGTATACAAAAGTTACGACCCCGACAAGTTGATGTACTAACTTACCGCAATGGGGCCCACATGAATTTTGGCGCTTCATATCCTAGGGTTAGGTTTTAGGATTTCTAGGGTTTTGGAATTCATATTTATTGTAAATAGGATTTCTGACAAGAAACACATCCACCTCAAGCGGAGGCATCACCCCCTTCAAGGTACATATCAATTTTGATATTTCTATATTTGAAGCTCAAATAGATACATATGTCGTAGATAAATGGTTAAATCTTACAGAAGGATATTTTTATATCCACAACTTTTTCGATAAAGAAAAGATTACATTTGCACTCTTCAAGGCCATTCCCCATGTCAAAGATCGGTGGGAGACTTTTTGTGAGTAAAAGGAAATAGAGGGATCCACATTATTTGTAGTTTCACCCACTTGGGGTTCCTTTAGGGATGATATTAAGGAACAATACTACCATGTTGGAAGTTATGATGACTTGTATACAATATGGATTTCATCAAACTTAGATCGGAAGATTTCTTGAAAATAAATTCTTCTCTCCTCGCTTGGTCGCTCCTCGATGTTGCGCACTCCTTGCACCTGGTCCAATTTTCCCTTGTTCTCTCTGAACTCCTTTGATTCAATCCGAGACTCTGTCGATGCACTATTTGCATATGAGATGCACACGTTGCATATGAGTTTCAAAAGAGAAACAATTGAGACTTATCCAGTTTCATAACAAGCTCATACAATCAACTCTTAAACAATCATACATGAACGAAATACATTAAAAAACACACATACAAAATATAACATTCATTCAATCACGCATCAAAATGAACACAATATGAAGATTTGGGACATTTTTGTCTGTTATATTCATTCATGAAACAAATTACATAATATTGTAGTTCTCCACTGCATCTTTCTTCCACTCTATTCTACTCTACTACTTGATTTATATCCTCTTATCTCTCTATCTAATACAATACAACAACAACTATCTAAGGATTGGCTCCACGATCTCTCTCCGTCTTGTCTGCAGCCTATCCTATCAACTCTTACTGGTTACCTACCTTGTCCTATTATAATAACTATCAGTTATTTCCATATGAGAGTCTACACTCTACATCTGCAACTCCTTACAATCATATAAGACTTTACAAACACGACATATTTAAAAATATAGTTTCCAAAATATCTCAACAACTCGATTTACTTCTGAATTAAATGTTGATTTGAAATTCTGCCATGCTAAGATGTCATATCCTTGCCTCCACGCTTGCATCTTTGACTTTGAAGGCGATGCTCCGGCATCACCTATTATGAACTTTTTCTCTATTATTAGTCTTTCTCTAAAGTTTCATGCTCAATTATGATATTTTTCCAACTCACTATAAACTTTGTTTTCAATTATGATTTTATTCTCAATTATGAAATAATTCTTATTTTATAATTATGAAATTATGACAAAATAATCATTTCCTTCTGAAACAATTATGATATTTTTAATCAATTATGCAATTCTATCCCCATAACACATAATGACATGTTTGCACAACCTATGGTGGAAAATAAAAGTATATCAAATGTCCCTTAATGTGTGAAGTCAAAAGGCGAACTGATGGCCAAAATACATTGAAAAAATTCATGGTGATGAGTGGAATAAGGAGGGAGCTCAGATATCAAGGAATGAGTGATTACCTTCAATAAAACATCAAGGATGAAAGCATATATAGAACATACCCTATATTTATGTACTCAGTCTTTGAATGAGCATGGACACAAAAAATACACTATGGATCCATGATATGAATTGTTATACCATGGCCATGAAAGAATACATGATGGATCCATGTGATCAATAAGTCCATAGCCATGAGACAATACAATGTGGATCTACATCATGAACACAATCATATCCACTAGCAAATGCAATGTGGATCTATGGCACAAAATATAATTGTGAGGAAGACAATGAGAACTAAGGAGAGTGGCGCCAAAGTCTTAAAAATATTCATATACAAGTGATATACTCTATCACAACTTGGGAGGGGATGTTGTGAAGGAATGATGTGGCCCCAAACCCAAGGTCTTTGTCCAAAACCTTGATGTCTATGACATGGAAACAAATGAGTTGATGTCGAGCATGCAAGAAACTGTATGATTATGGGTCATTGACATGTATCATTAACATACATGAGGGGACCCACCAATGATGAATATAGACGCCAAGGTACCTAATACAATCTAAAAATTTTGAATAGATTATTTCATGTCGATCACTTGTAGAATAAATCAATCAAGGGTCAATGATGTAAACCCGCTATCTATCATGAGGAGGCCTACCACAGAGAAATACAAGCTCCAAGGTACTAGCTAGTTTCTGGATCCCTTTCCTAGACAATTTTTTTAAGTCAATAGGAGGAGATACATCAAAGGAGGGACTTGATGTATCCCCCATCAATCGACAATAAACATACACTGAGAGATTATGTGAAGAGAGAGTATCACAAAGTACAACTGACACAGGGATGGACAAATCATCAAGTCAAAAAATAGTAGATGGTTGACTCAAGCTTAAAATTCCCTTGAAAATATAGCACAACACATAGTTACTTGGTAGAAATACATAAGAGTTGGACGAATATAGTGCATCAACATAGGAGGCATTGAAGAAATCTCTCTCATGACTAGAAGAGTAACCAGTGGGAGAAGTGTGTCTGACTCATAGGATGACTCCTAGGCATGTTAAAACCCAACTATGTGATGAAGAATAAAAAAGGTGCCATGTTCAAGGGAAACTCGACTGATGTTTCCATTTTCAAAATAGATCAATGGTGAAAAAACCCCTCTTTTTTATTTTTTGTATTTTTTTTCCTTCTTCATGGTTTAACGAGCATTAAAGAGGAATATAATTATGCTCAGTCTCCTTCATGGTTTAATGAGCTCGAAAGAATGACGCAAGTATACTTGGTGTGTCTTTTTCATTCAAGTTTTAATGATTTCAAAAAGGCGTTAAAACTGTACTCAATACTGTCTTATTTGTATCCTTTTACGAGTACAAGAAAGATATAAAATAATACTTGGTGGGAGATAATGAGTGGATTAAAAACATTCTCTTATGTTCCAAGTACATCGAACTGACCTAAGAAATGACAAATACAAATGGTACTATAAAGTGAGATCCACTCTTAGCAGTTGTTCTCTTCCTGGGTAGGTAGGTGCAAAACCGAGGCTAAATAATGAAACATAAAGATGGTCAAGGATATTTCATAGAGATAAGTGGGATATGTGAAAAAAACACATTAGTGACAAAAACCATGACATAAGAAGCAAATGAATAGGATATCATTAAGCAACAAAAAAAAAATGCTTAGGAACCTCCACAGGATATGGTCGAAATATAAACAAAAAGAGTAAAATGAGGCTCAATATTCAAGGCATGGTGGGGCTAAAGGAGGTCTCTCGGGCACCAAATTCCCATATGGTTTCTAACTAGGGCTTCCATGAAGGGTAGACACTACCGAACTAGTTACGACATGCAAAAGGAGTAACTAATGTTGCAACTAGTCGAGATCGAACCTAAGGCTTAGTGCTAGCATTATGGATGGTTAATAATGCAAGTTGAAAAATGTAGGGAAAATCCTATCCCTATATGCCAGTTTGGGAACATGTGCCTCAAGTTCATTGTCTGTTTCCATATTTGTAAAAAACTCTCATTAATCCTATCAACAAATGTAAACTAGATTTTGGTGGTCAAAATGCATAGTTAAATCTCAAAAGATAATATTTTGGGATTTTTGGGTTATGATATATGAAAAACAAAAGCACTCACACCACACACCTATGTATAAGGAACTACACGTCTTTATTTTTTATGCCAAGTAGATCCCATTTCTAGGCTTAGGCCAAGGATATTTTTCATAGTCGATGAACTCATGAGCCAAGTTTTCCATCATATGGCTTACCATGATGGGGCCATGCCACATAGGAATGAATTTATGCATATGAAGATACTCATTTTGAGTAGTCTCATGAGCTATATCAGATCCTTGATGGGGCCCATCAAGACATGAATGAGGTATGAAACATGAATCTTCGATGGAAGGGAAAGTACATAATTTGGTGGTAAGTTATGAAAAAGATAACCGAGGTGGAAAAGGGTCAAGATTGAGAGGTATACTAGATTTCCAATTGAATTCCCCCAATCACGAGTCAATACTCATCATGGTAACTCTCATTTGTTCTGAATCAAGAAAATATGATCGATGTGTCACCTTGTCCATTGGATTTTCTATGCAAGCCATGAATTCTAGGATGGCCTCTTTTGAAGGAAACTCAATATCTAGGAAATCGTTGGAAGGGGGAGAGTCCAAAAACCATGTGGGTGGATTAGGATGATCACACTCCATATGAATATGGATTTTTTGACCAGCATCAATGAATGATGATAGGATTTCCATATTGACAACCACGACCATGGTGAATGACATGGATGCTCCATATGATTCAACATCCTCAGAATGAGGTACCACCCAAGGATCAACAAATCCAAGGGATCCACTGGTAACTGTAGAAATCATATTGATAGAAGAAATGGTTATATTGAGATATGGTTTCGGAAAGGGAAAAAATCCCATCAACGAAGAGTCTTTGAAAATCCCTGCACTGACATTCATATAACATTATGTGGTATCACTAATAAAGGGTACATTAGACCACACATTGGGTCCATGGACTGGGGTGAAGAACACAAGATGATCATTCGTAATGATTTTACCTTGGTGATGGAAGCATAGGACCCTCAATACCAATGAGACAATTGCAATCATCTCATAGAACCAATTATTCTCAAGTAAAAAATTCTACTGAAGAGGTGTGTGTACAACCTCCACATCAACATAGACAATCTTACCACCTAACTTGATGGGTAAGGTGGTGATTATTCCATGGAGTTGGAACATGTTTCCATAGAATTATTTCAATAATTTTGTAGACGTGTTGATGTTAGGATATCCTAGGGCCTTCCAATAAGAAATAGACATGATGCAAGTCGATGATTCTTTATCCACCATTGTTCAATAGATGTTTTTACCAATCGTTCGCACTATGATTTGGAAGGCTACCTAATGGGAGAGCCTATGAGTAACCTGATAAGAATCAAATTTGAATATGATGAATCAGCCCCACGTATGGATAACAACCAACATTTTTGTTTATTTGGGAAGCTTTGGAGGACTTCAACCATAGACATGGCACAAGGTGTTTGGGCCAAGTATTCCACAATACTATGGTTGTGGGAATATTGAGTGTTGGAATTATGCGTTGTGTGTTGAAGAAATCCCTTCAGGGGGTGAAGTGGTGCGTCAAAACATGGCCTATCTATTTGGAGAGGGCCTCTCAGCCGGGATAAAGATGTTGTCTCATGTGCAACAGGGATAGACTCAGATGTGTCATAACTCTTGGATAGTGTCTATAAGTTGACCATGTGGTCACACATGAACATAGAATAAATTGAGGATGAACCCTCAATACGAGTGGTGCCAATCATGCCCCCTTGTAGAGGGGCAAGGTTTGTGGAAACCATATTTTGTCGTTGAGGGGGGCAAGGATGGGTTAAGACAACGGTATATTAGGGGGCCCACTTTTGTGCCAAAAATATATTGACCTCATCCTTCCTTGGAAACTAATGAGTGGGATGGTCCTCTCCACAAATCATGAAGGGAAAATGACTCTTCCTCCTCTCCTTAGTGCCTCCCTCCTATGTGTTCTAGGTGGGAGAAGTCCCTTGCCTAGTATTATAATTTTTATTTTTGTTTCTTTTCTTTTTCCCTCTAGGTTTTTAAGGATTATTTGGTTGCATGGATTGCACCAAATTCACCTCGTAGGTTTGAGTAGGGACCACAACAGTTTGAGCACCATTACTAGAAATTGACAGGTGTGGATTAATGGAAATTTGATCCATCTGATTAGCTAATTGGTTCATAGAGGAATGTGAAACAAAAGCGACCACAACATCGGCATGGGGTGATGTGTTTGGCTTCCTTGGATATATCGATGAGCTGGGATCATTTGGGATAATGTCATAATGTGTACCCAATTGAGAAAAGATCAATTCCAAGTGTTGGACATGCAAAATGGCCTACTCGTCAGTGGCCACCCCGACCATAGATACATCTCTAGAAATGGGTGGTAGGAGGGACTTTGTGAACCATTCCATAAGGAATTCGTCCAAAATCTAAGTTTTAATCATCTTATGTCTTTGTCGCCACTCATGTATATGATCAAAAATATGTGTGGCAATATCTTAACGTAGTGAAGTCAAGATCTTAGTTCCTATCTCATACTGAATGGGAAATTGGTAATCCGTTAAGAACACCATTTCCATGTCATTGAATCTTTTAAAGGAACCTCCTTTTAATTCAATATACCATTTAGTGATAACTCCAGTCAGAGATCTTTGGAAAAGACACAACCTCACACTATCATCGAACAATGAGTTGGATGAACACCATAAGTGGTATGTCATGATGTGTGTGGAGGAGTACTCTCATGGATTTCCACCAAATTTTGGAATATTGAATGGAAACTTGAAAGGAATTGTCGGCCATGTTGGGTTATGGGTAATCGATTCATTTGTTAACCATGAAAAATATGGTAAATATAAAGTTGCGAGGAACAACAATGATGCAAATGAAGACTAGGAGGGAGGTGAAATTTTTGTTGTCATAGATGGACCATGCGGTCCCACTATATTTGTAGTACTAGAAGTTTTATGGGTTGTTGGAGAGTGAGTGCCCCTAGGGATGGTGGCACTTCCAGGAGCATGAATGCTCCCAGAAAAAAATGCCTACAAATGGGTTTCCCCTAGGGGGAAAAGTGGACCCTTCAGGAAATATATTCCCAAAAATAATCTCAGGGAAGAAACCACCAGGATTGTATCTGACAACAAAAGGAAAACCCCAGTTTCCCTAAGGGATGGTGTCCCACCCCATGAAAAGTTAAAACCTCTAGAAGTACTATTGCCCTAGCCTGACTAGGGACATCCCCAAAACCGCTAGACATATTCCATCCAAAAGGTACACCCACACCTGATGATGTCAGGTCTCTCATAGGATTGTTAGAGGTGGAAGGAGATCCGATTCTCATGTTGAAACCAAAGCTCGCCTAACCATTGGAAAAGAATATGGAAGTGGGAAGTGATGTAGAAGGGATGGGCATAGGGATGTTAGGTATACTAATGAATGGAAAGGATGATACAACCAACATCCCCCAGATCAAGGGACCAAAATACAATGGTATGGATGGTGTAGGTCCAATGGAGATAAGGGGTGGTAATGTCGACATCACTAGGATTCTCCCAAAGGAATTTCCCTTCGGCCCACTTGAGGGTGGTCTCATATGGAGAGCCACACTAGATGAAACAATTGGTCTAGACATGGTGGGAGAATCAATAAAAAAATAAAATGGATCACTTAAAATATCTCTTACTTGGAAAATTATAGGGGCATCTAGCTCGGTTGAAGGCAGGTTAAAATTTGGTGGAGGATATTCATCTACCATCTCCACTTCATCCAAATCAATCTTGTCAAACCAAATATAAAATCCTTCAAATTAATTGTCTCTTATGTCACATCACTTTAGAGGAAGTTGCACCTCCATAATAGGTTCAATTCCATGTAACCAATGGGAGTGGTGTGGTAGTTCTTCCACTAAGAATATTAAAATTGAAACACAATTCAACCTAAGGCCGACCTAGACTTAGACTCAAAGAGCACACCCCTAATCAAAATTAGGCAAACAACAAGAAGACAACCGAGCTTAGGGGCCTTCTAAAAACCAACCCTATGGGTGAGATGAAGTCCCCCCAAGATTGGCTAGCGAAGCTGTGAGGAGAAGTTACGATGATCTACTTGAAATATCCATGATCGGTGCAAGTACCCTTTATTAAGGCCAGCACCCTCTTGAGGAATTGATACCATGAATGAACGCCTACCCTAGGTACTACAAGCACGTCCCACCTTCTGTAACCTATGTGGATCCCTAAGAAAAGTCACTAAAGCTACCAATTAACAATAAATCATCAATTGAATAGTCATAAGTCTGACCGCAAGTAAGGATGGGGTAACTATGCCTGAATCTCAGAAGGTGTTAACCAATAGAACCCCTGTATACGTAAGGATCGAAGCGATATCGCAAACACCAAAAAAAAAATGAGGGGTAATCCCCCTACTTTCCCCAAGGCAACCTCACTCTTAACTACTATATCATAGGCGGCTCCCGACAGACTAGTTGCAAGATTGGATTTTAATGTTCTTTAATGACTCCTAAGTTGAGTTTTGTGGCCTTTGAGAGTTTACTCTCCAATCCTATTCCAAGGCCCTAAGTCTAGTTATTATTGGTTCACTATAAAAGAAAAGTGTCTAATAAGTTTTAGATTATGAGTTTTCTTTTTAAGGTTGTTGCTTAAGTCCAAGGGTAATAGATGGAAAATTGTGATTCTTGGACTCTTCACTCAACCAAGCAATGAGAGAATGATAATGCAAATTTTTCTTTTCAATGAAATCTAGCTATGGGAGGGTAAGAGATTTTCCTTTTCCTTTGACAATTTAAAATTGACCTAACACACACCAAGTAGCCAATAATCACTTCATATCCTAAACCAAACAATTCTCCTAATGCATTTTTTAACTAGTTCTTCAAAAGAAAATCTAGCCCGCAACAAATATTTTTTGTCATTTTGTGATTTTTTCCATTGAAATATAAACAATTCCTTATATATGCAAAAACATAAAAAACAAATAGAAACCGAAAAGACACTCCAAGAATATGGGTTGTAGGAAATTTGAAGTGAGGTCAAATCATCCCACTCCAATGTCACTAGCATGATCCTACCCAACATTCATCTAGGAGGGTAAATCTAGTGATGCACAATGGTTATACAAGCACAAGTAAAACAACCAATGAAAAAAACTACTAGATATTCTTGGATCTGGTGGGTTCTCTTCCCAACCTTACTAAAATTCTCAGAGACAAACAGATCATATCCAAGAAATGAAAACATACCACATACAAGTATTCAACAAACTAGCTGATGGAAAAGTATGTGATAAAAAATCAATAAAACAGAGACAAAAATAGACTAGAACAGGCTATTGTATAACCCTACTTATCAAAGGAGATATCTAACTTCACAACTATGGGTCTTACATTGCAAATCTACAGTTTTTACCGATCCTCGCAAGACACAGGTCTGTCAATTGACGAGGGGCCTTGCGGGACACTTATTATGCAACAAGCGAGGGCTTGCAAAAATTTTGTTCTTTGAGCTTCCAGATCTTCCATATCTGTATTAGATCACTCATATTTATTGGATCTAGGCTCTGGATCATTTAAAGGAAGAATCACATGCATACACAATCAAATAGAGGGAAGGATTGGCCAAGAGACTCAAACTAGAGAAGAATGAATCCCCAGAATGGTTGTCAGTTGTGTTATGGGACAAAGTCTCACATGGATCTTGCTGAATACATAGAAAAATATCCCTAGGATTAGCCTAGTAATCCTAGATGAAAAGAGGGCTAGACTTCTTATGGTTTTCGTCGATGTAGATTCAAACACATAGATTCATGATTATCCTAAAGAGTGGTGAAGTTTTTATACCTTTCTTTAGGTTGTCCTTTGTATCTCATGGGTGTTGCAATTGTGAAACTCCATCTCCAAGCTCCACAACCTGCTTCCTACATACAAAAGACAAGAAAATACCAATCTACTATTATTCAAGTGTTACAAAATTTAAATCTACTAGATCTATGGTGATCTATTCAATGTAGGATCAGATCCAACATATATCATTGAACATGAACAACATTAAAGGGGGAAAACCAATGATCTATTCATGAATATGAAAGAAATACATCAAAGCTTGATGCCTTATATGTTGATACTTCCTCCTAGTTCCAGGTTCATGATGCTCCTCCTTAGCCTCTTGAGACTCTCTCTCTATTTTTCCATCATAATGACTCCTTAAACTCTTCCACTTTGTTTTTTTAAATGCTCATTTTTTTCACTTATTTTCAAATTGTTCAATTTTTGTTTTTTCTCAAAGATGTTTTTTCATCTATTTTCAAACTTCTCAATTTTATGTGTTTTTAATCATATTTTCATTCTTCATCCAATGTTAAAAGTATTGTACACCATTATTGTACTCCATGTTTCTACCATGAATGTTTGATAGGTCATCACTCTTACTTGAGAAAAACCACACCCCCTAAAATGATTCATTAGTACTTTGTAAGGGGTAATATTTTGAGAATAAACTTGTTTCTTATATCTCATAAATATATACACTTAAATAATTAAAAGTACTTTTCAATTTTATTTTAAAATTAATAAAGTATTTCAACCCAAATAATAAAATAAAAATAAATAAATAAACATTCTTGTAATATAATTTTTTTTTAAATCTAAATCTTTAATTTTTGGGGGGGAATTTTGAAAGAAAAAATCCGATGATTTACATAAAATCAGGTGAAACTTTGGAAACAAATGAAATCAAATTACAAAATTTCTGTACCCAATTAAATTTATTCCCTTATTAAGATGTCGGTAAACGCCGGTGTTGACTGTGTTGACGGAGGATAGGATAACTGATAAATGATATAATGTCATTTTAAAGGATTTAAGTTTTTTATAGTTTTTGAGCAATTAGTTGTTAGTTGTGAGGAATGATTAGATCTACATATTTTTAAGCGGATTTATTGGAGATGGGCACAATTAATCATCTTTTAATTTAAAATTCTAATTTGATGGCTAACAATTGAAAATGTTGAAATATTCTTAGTGGTCCTCCCAAATCAATGGATTTGATTTACTTTTCATAACTTCCTTGTATTTTTTAATGCATCAGTTAATCTGTTTACTTTTTAACATTTACCTAAACATATTAAGAAATTACTGTACCACCATATGATTGCCACTTTTAACTGATTAACCTTTGGAATTACCACATTCAAGATTAACTGCTTTTCATGCGTTTCAATTCACAGAGTGCTATCCATCCAGATAACTTTCATGCGTTTCAATTCACAGAGTGCTATCCACAACACCAACCACTTTACGGCTATGCTAGTAATAGCTAAATTTATATAATCCAAGTACCCTAAAATTTTCATTTATACATTCAGAAATACAATTTAAACAACATAAATTAATAATTTTATTCAAATTTATATCGCCAAAAATCCCAAAAAGATAAAACGTTTAGTGTACTTATTAAACCAGTCGAGCATCAAGGTTCTTTTTTCTAGGGCCACTTTTCAAGATGTCTCCACACTTGTAATATACCGAAAAGCTCGGTTGTCTAATCGCGAAGAAATCGCATGAATAATCACCCAATTCGACTGTATTGGTACGCTGACATTTCATGGCTATGCGGCGCTGATGTGGCCTGGCCTATTCAAAGTTTGTCTCCCCTTCCCTTCCCTTTCGCGAAGCATTAAAGAGAGTGCATCCCGTTTTCATTTCCACGATTCATTGTGATCAGAGTTTCAGCATGATATCATGCTTGTGACATAAAGCATGATATCTGCTGAAATGAAGCAGAGTAAGAAAACAGTTGAAACAGTTTGCGTGACGGGGGCAAGGGGTTTCATTGTCTCATGGCTTCTCAAGTTGCTCCTCACCGAAGGCTACATTGTCAGAGGAGCAGTTCGCACCGACCCAGCTGGTATATCCACTGATTACGAGTATTCTTACCACATAATTTTCATTTAATTATTTGTTTTTGCATGGAATATGTATTTAGATATAGACTATTACTTTATAGATATAGACTATTACTTCATGCATGCAAGGAGAGTTTGTTTCTGAAGAGATTTGACGAGTGTAGACGATGGGTGGAAGTATGGGCCTAGTTTTAAGTCCCTTGTTGCAGTGCGCCATGAACCTCAGTAATGCCATATTATGAAATACTTGACAGGTGGGTAATGTTGGTATATATGTTATAGTAACTTGTTACAGCCTACTCTACACGGGTTAGGATTTGGGTATTTAAAACATACAATTTCAAAAGTAGAATATTACAATTTTACCAGAGACTATATAAACAAATTCATGTAATGATGGAAAAAAAAAATACAAATCTTATAACTTTTAGACTTCTTAAACTTCTTCTTAGTTCGTAAGTGTCACATCCTTACATCCTCATAGGGTGAATCATGATTGTGCACCAGTCTCCTCACTCAGAGCATATTCATACTCTATTCAAGACTAATGACGAGTCATACTCCTACTCAACATCTATGAATATAAGAAACCAAGAGAACAACAACCCAACAAATAGAATACATACATGGAAATAGTGCAGGTGGCACAAACCATTCCTAACACTAGGCTAAGTCTTTGTTATTGCGAAACAGTTACAATATGAGCAATACCAGATTAGTTTACAACTTGACAACTTGACAAAGTCACATGACTTGACTCACCTCACCAAGGCACTCATACATAGATTCATCACACCAAGACTCTTTGTCGCAACCATCTCTGCAACCTCTTATGATGCTCATCGGACGTGCCCTTGACTGCAGATGTATTGTCTTTTCGTTTCCGCAGAATTCATGGATTTCAGTTCTATATGACACGTGCCTCCAATAGACTTGTGTTTCTAAATTTCCCAAAAATCATCACAAAAGGAGGTCACTCCACTCTATCTACCTCAAGAAATCTCAATTCCTCCCATGCATAGTGAACTTGTCAAAGCTGATATTCTTGATTATCAGAGCTTACTCACAGCTTTCTGAGGCTGCCATGGTGTCTTTCACATGGATGTTGTTCTCAACGATGACACTTTAATTACTTCATCACTTCTTCCCAGTCTAGTCATAATTCCAATTACATGGAGTTAGTTCGAGCTTAAATCGCTTAGATCTTGTTAAGATTGTTTTATAATTAATGAGTGCAGAAGAAAGTTATAGAACCAGCCACGGAAGGGACAAGGAATGTGATGGAGGCCTACGCAGAAGCAGGGGTCAACCGCGTTGTCTATACATCTTCAATCGGTGCGGTTTACATGGATCCTAACAGAGAACCACTGGCCATAATCAATGATGACTGCTGGAGTGATTTGAACTACTACATACAAACAAAGGTACTAATTAGCAACAGTACTTATATCATATATTATAGGTAGAGGTTGAATTAGTTTATGCAAATCATGGACTAATAACTAATTGTCCTCGTTAATGCATTACATAATTGGCATTGCTACCCAAAAACATCGGCAGAGAAATCCAGATGGGAGATTGTCGAGAGAAGGAATTTGAAGTTGGTGGTGATTAATCTAGGCCTGGTTTTAAGTCTCCTATTGCAGTGCGCCATGAACCCCAACACTGCCATATTATGAAATACTTGACAGGTGGGTAATGTTGGTATATATGTTATAGTAACTTGTTAGAGCCTAATCTACACGGGTTAGGATTTTGGTATTTAAAAAATACAATTTCAAAAGTAGAATATTACAATTTTACCAGACACTATATAACCAAATTCATGTAATGATAAGAAGAAAAAAATCAAAATCTTATAACTTTTAGCCTTCTTAAACTTCTTCTTAGTCTATAAGTGTCACATCCCCATAGCGTGCCTCATGGTCGTGCACCACCTTAGGGCGTTTACAACATTTTTCACTTGGTTGCTTGGCAACACCAAGGATACTTCGTCCGGACTACGTCTCTTCACCTAGAGCATACCCATATTGTATTCTAGGGTAACGACGAGTAATACTCCCAGTGTACTGTAACTCTTGTAACTTAAGCATTTGTTAATAGCTTAACACTTAGTCATATATAAGAATAAATCCATGAATATAAAAAGCCAAGAGAACAACAAAAGAACAAACAAAAGACATACACAGAAATAGTGCGAGTGACACGAACGATTCCTAACACCCGGATAAGTCTTTGTTATTGTGAAATATTTACAATATGAGCACTATTGGATCAATTTACAAATTGGCAGAGTCACATGAATTACCTCACCTCACCAAGGCACTCATACACAAATTCCTCAAACCAAGATTCTTTGTCACAACCATCTCTGGAACCTTCTACAATGCACCTCGGACATGCCCTTGACCGCAAAGGTGTTGTCTCTTCATTTCTACAGAATTCATGGATTTCGGTTCTACCTCACACATGCCTCCAACAAACTTGTTCTTCGAGACTTCCCAAAAATCATCCCAAAAGGAGGTCATTCCACTCTATCCACCTCAAGAAATCACAATTATTGCCATGCAGAGTGAATTGGGTCCTTGAAGGAGCTCGTTGATGTTTGTCTTAGTCTGTCACAGAACTGTAGAGCTCCTCTTTCTCTCGTTTTCTTCAAATCAACCTTCTTTGGTGGTGCACCCTTATTCTCTTATAGGGACTCCAAAGGTCAACATCATGAACCATCGCGTCCTTTTGGGGGTGTTTCCCCCCTTCACGAACCCATGTGTCCAAATGCTTGTCATGCCCCTTCGCAAACACGGTCGCCCAAAAGAATCATCCCAGACCTAGTCGCCCAAACGAACCCATGCACCTATCAACTGTCGTACCCCTTACGACCGTTGTGCTCCAATCTTCATCACTTCATACTTGGGCAACCCACTTGGTGCATTCATGTGCCCAAGGTGCCGACTTTCCCAACTAGTACAATACATGGGTGTCGAAGAAACGCCAAGTTTCGTCTCCTTGAGGACTTGGGAGAAGTTCTTTGTGCCCATCTAGCCGAATATCTTACATCCTCCCCCACCTCAAGTCATTGTTGTCCTCGGAAATATCCAAAAAATATGTGATCTCCAAGTCTCTACTCAAACTCGTGCCTCCCATAACAACTAAGTCTATTGGAAACCCCAAGTTTCATGATAACTAGAAGCCCCAAATTATGGCAAAGTGGAAACCACAAGTTTCTCTATGAAGTGGAAACCCCAAGTTTCCACAAACCAAATTGTACTGCACCAAATTCCGCAAAAAATGTTGCGATGTTGTTTCCTTGTTGTTGTTTGGTTCTATTGGTGTTGTCTCTACCTGTTACAACTGATTTTTTCCCACTTCACTTCAAAATTTATTCCAAGTGTTAAACTCCTTTGATCTTGCTATTGCACCCAAACTTCAACAAACACTGCCATGTCTCCACACATTGAATTCCCCCATGTCTTGGAATGATTAGGTAGCTAGTCCAACCATCACACCCAACTCATGAGAATGCACTTCTTCTCTCCTGAACTTAGTATTTTCTATTTCATATTCATCTCTCTTTCCAACTCCAAAGACTAAGTAAAGTGTCCATCCTTTCCTCATTACTACTTCTATCATTTGATATTCATCAAGGAAATCCTCCACAATGTCTAAGTGATGCACTTCAAACCTACTAGTGCAATTGTACTCTTGAACCCTTTTCATGTTGTTTTTATCACCCAAGTCATGAACTAATTGAATGACCATTCCAACCATCACACTCCTTGAGACTGCACAGCCTCATGCACAAATGGGTCAATTCCTTTCAAAATTCTTTCCATCTTCACAACCCTTAGGTCAAGGCAAGGTCACCCCTGACCTTGTTGCACTATGAAGTCACCTCGAAACAAATTCATCTGAGACAACTTGGCTCCACTATCCACCTCATGGTATAGCTATCCAATCCTCCCCAAGGACTATACGTCTATATTTTCTTTGCCTCATTACTTCATCATCCATCCTGTTGAATTTTTATATGAGATTATATGAGACATATTTATTACAATTTAGGGCCTCCATATATATACTTGGGCAGAGTTCCCTTTTGTTAATGGATGTTTCTTTTCCATTTTGTCTTTTCATTAATTATTAATTAACTATAATTTAAATTAAAAATATTATTTAATAATTAATAACTATATTATTAATTATTAATCTAGGAGAATGTCTTCTCGATGATGCCAAAAAATAAATACTCCCTCTTGGTGAGGGAGACATTCTAGATCATGACAAGCTTGTCTCGGAACTATACAAACTTTTCCCTAGACTCATCACACCTTTCTATCGGTCTTTGGAGATGTCTCTCTCCCACCTGAACAGAGCAGAAACTCCATCTTCAATTCTCCCTCTAAGCCAACAAACTCTCTCTAAGATTAGACTCGCACTGGGTCTGCATGTGATAGAATCTATCATCTTGGGTATGTATCATTCCTAGTCAAATCAACATGACCAAGGAGAAATACTACACCTGGGTCATTCACCACAGATTCATCCCTATGAGTGAATTTCAACCTGATGCTATCTAACACATGGAAATAACCTCAAGTACCTTGAGTCCATATCACTCCTTGTCATAATTAAGGAATGACCATGCCTGGGCCCTTTTACCACAAGTACAACTTTGTGATAAATGTACCCTATCTCCCTTGGTCTGCAATCCAATATAGAAGGTCTTCCTAATGCTTACTAGGGCCATTCACCTGTGTTCATACACATCATGTAGTTGGTATCTACAAGACTTGATCTATCTCATCCTTCAAGGGGTGCTCAGTCCCTTGGGGTTGATCATGCTAAGTCAACTTAGACTATACTTGACATATGGAGGTTCCCTCAAGAAACCAATGTCTCATCTCACTCATGAACTATGTCCATACTAGATATCTCATGGTTCCCTTGTGGAACACATGTGTAAGACATATCAAGGTTACCTTATGGAGCCAATGTCTTCTCTAGGTCACATCGAGGTTCCCTCATGGAAACAATGTCCTCAAAGGCATATCAAGGTTTCCTTGTGAAACTAATATCTTCGCTAATTTATCTGACCATGTGAGGCACATCAAGATGATTTTCACATTCTCCCATACTAGTCCACACAACACCCTCCAGGGAGAATTTCTCATGATTCTACCTCAACCATCAACACTCCCTATCAGAGAGGGAGACATTATTTTCCATTCGAAGCTTGTCTCAGAAGTGCTCTTTCTATCCAATTCACTCCCTGCCTAGCCAGAGTCTATATAACCATGCAACATTACTTCTCCACCTGAGAAGTATCTGATTACATACCCAATTGTACCACGTAGGTACCTCAGCACATGTTTTGTAGTAGCCCAGTGCAATTTTTTTAGTTCACTCATGAACTGACTCAAGGAAATCACAACAAAAAATATATCTAGTCTGGTGTTCACCAGGTACATCAGAGACCCAACTAGTTGTCTGTACATCGTAAGGTCCACCAAATATTATTTTGAAGCTTCCTCATTCAGATTCTTTAATTTTTATATCATGGGTGTCACCAAGGACTTTCATTCCATCATCCCAAACTTCTTCAGGATCTCTACTGCATACTTTCCTTGTGAAAGGAAAATCTCATCATATCTTTTCCACATTTCTAACCCCAAGAAGTAGTGCATTAGACCCAAGTATTTCATTTCAAACTCAAAAGTCAACGCCCTCTTTCATCAAGCTATCAGGTGTTTTATCCCCGTAAGGAATAGATCATCAACACATAGTACTAGAATCATAGAGTCATCAAAGTCAATGTTATAGTAAAGGTTGGGATCCGAAAAGCTTTTGGTGAATCCCAAGCTCAACAAGTATCCATCAATTCTTGAATACCATGCATGAGGATCCTACTTGATTCCATAGAAGGATTTCTTTAGTCTGCACACATGGGACTCTTTCACATGGATCACAAGACCTTGAGGTTCTTCTATGTATACTTATTCCTCAACCATACCATTGAGAAATGCAGACTTTACATCCATCTGATGTAATTTCCAACCCATCATACAAGCAAGAGAAATAATGGTATGAGTATAATTATACCTTGCCACAGGAGAAAACGTTTCCTCATAGTTTATTCCTTCTTTCTGAGAGAATCCACGGGCCATAAACTGGGCTTTGTATTTATCAATGCTTCCATCTATAACATGCTTAATCTTGTAGAGCCACCTAGAAGTCACCACATACTTCCTTTCAGATATTGGCACGATGGACTAATATTCCTCCATCATGGAATCTCTCAAAAGTTGTTGATCTGCTAGATTTACAGTATTTCTCCCTAAACTAGCATTTGGGGTCCATCAGAGTGCTCACAGAACGCTTGTAGGTAGTGACCTTCTTCCAATTCATATTATCATACAAATTTCAATCTAGGGTTCTTTTGTTTCCTTCACTGCTCTATTCAAATTTCTAGCTACTCATATGCGTGATAAAACCAGCAATGACAGATGCCTTGAGGGTAGAGATCACCTTGGAATGCTCAAGTGAACCTTTAAGAATATTATGCGTAGAAATGTCTACGCTATGATTTTCGGATGATTTACTCAAACTCATTAGAAGCACATCAGATCCCTTCTCCGGAGCAATGGTCACACCTACTTGTGATGGAAAGAATCTATTCTTATGAGACTCCCCTTGTTTTGATGAATGTCAACTTCCAAAAATGAGTTTATTTTCTAGCATAGGAAGAGGTGAAGGCACCAAAAATTTCCCCCCACTTTCGGAAAGCCTTGGAGAACGATCTCAAACACACCCATTTAGTGAAAATCAAACATTACAATGTCATGAATTGCTCTCCTAAATCTTCATTGATGGACAAGCGAAAGGAAGTGAGTACCTTGTTTGAGGAAATTCTATCCATCTACTAAAATATTTTCTCCTGAGTTTCGGAACCCATTCCACAATTTCCCTTATAAGTTGGAGTAGTAAGGGTATACATTTCTTCTTCATGGACTACCCCATCATGAAAGAGAAAGGATTCTAAACCCATATAATGTTTCTCACACTTCAATGACCAATCACCTCCTACAACAAGAGAGAATGTGACATACCCCACAGAGTTAACGAGATCTAAGTATTTAGTAGTATCTCTAAAAGAATTACACAATTCTATTGACATCATGGAGCATTCCCAATTGCTCAGTTTCGGAAAACTATAAAGCCAATTCCAGATATCAGATAGAACTCAAGAGCTATTAGAAATGACCTAAGTAGAGGATTCCATCATAGAAAACTAATCTCTCTTGATCCTCTGGAATGGATATATCAACCCTCGCATCCTTTGAATACTAGTGACTTGATCGTATATACATATTGCACTCTCTCGATATTTATAATTTTCAATTTACAGTCAGAGTTGGATGAAGATTATGGACGACATACGAAAATTTCCATTGAGTTTCGTTAGTACATATCATAGCATGGGATTTCTTGTGCTCAATTCCAAGAATATGTGCCATAGTATGATCATGGAAGAGACACATTATGGACTACAAATCACAAGTTAAAACAAATTATATGGATTGATGTTAACGGTCATTGTGGTCTACTTAAACATTGAAATTTTTGAACAAGAATTTGTCAAACTGCAGATTCAAAAGATGACGTGCTCGTTTTTTGGTCACAAGTTATTTAAAAATTATAGTATGAGATGAAATTAAAAAAATATCCTCTTAAAGTATTCACGAAAGAAAACCATTCTCTTTCATTTTCCAGTGAGGGAGTCAAGCTCACTACTGCTCTGATACCATGTTGAATTTTTGTATGAGATGATATGAGATATATTTATTACAATTTAAGGCCTCCATATATATACTTGGGAGGAGTTTCCTTTCATTAATGGATGTGGATTTTCCATTTTTTCTTTTCACTAATTATTAATTATTTATATTTTATATTAACAATATTATTTACTAATTAATAATTATATTATTAATTATTAATCTAGGAGAATGCCTTCCCGATGCTTCCCAAACATCAACAAATACATGATTCTATGTCTACCTCTCTATGAATTGAGATTGCTAGGCTTCACCTTCAACCATGTTGCCCAAATAAAGAGACACATGCATGCCCAAGTAATCTCTTTATCTTGCAATATTCCTTTCTGTACAATCCTCCAAACGAAGGGAAGTCCTCAAATCAACTCCTTTCATCGAGTCACCTCTCCAAAACTCAAATCCTTTTGTCAAGTCACCTCTCCACAACTCAACATCTATGATGAATGTTCCCAACATGACCTCACTCCTCAAAAATCCAACGAACTATCCAATGTGATCCAAGTAGAATGAGTCACCCCAAAGAAATTCCATGCCCTAGGCATGTTCGCACCAATACTTTTTCCAACTTCAACCAACGACCCTCCCAGATCTCTGACTCATTGCAGAATCCACATGTTTGTTGGACATGTTTAACAGGTAGCATATGCTTTTCATTGATGGCAAGTACAACAATGAAGATGGCATGTATACAGGAAGAATGTACAAAGGATTGTTGGCATGTTTTACAGGATGACAGGAAAACAAAAGACAAAGTTCAAAGAGGTGAATGATCGCGCGCAGACATCGGAATCCTTTAAGGATTCGAGGAGAATAAGCTCAGGAGGCATAGCACTCTTATACGTGCAAGGAGCACAAGAAAGAGACCGAGAGTCGTCGGATCTCACTTGGAAATCCCGACAGCGGTTGGATCGGGAGAAGCTGTGCAGATGTTAAGCGCAGGAGTGGCGTGTAGAAGAAGTGATCTGCGCCGTCAGATTGGAAGCAGATACCCGACAGCCATCAGATCTGCAAAAGATGTGAGGGAGATAAGCCATCGGAGAATCGGGGATCGGGACTTTGAAATGTCTAATTCATTCGACAATGAAAACTCCGAAATCGCTATATGCGATTTCACGATTTGATCACAGCCGTTAAATCCAGCAGCGATTGGGACCATCCACGTGTAGACAGGAGGCTTCATCGGAGAATCGGGAATCGGAGTTTCACGAGTCTCGTGAACAATGACAACGAAAACCCCAAAATCGCGATATGCGATTTCGCGATGAAATCGCAGCCGCTGAGCCAAGATTACATCTGGACCATTGATCCAACTCACGAAAGCAGACCATGTCAGCAAGGGACACATGGCACAACCAGGGAATGACAGGTGTCAGGCAGATTCAACACTTCATGCACATATAAGTCACGAATCAGAGTGACACGTGGCAGGATCTAACATGTGTCAAACCACGTGTGACGTCAGCAGAGGCATCGACTATCGGAACCGTCCATCTGAGGGACAGGTGTCGAAGATCAAGGCACCATCGGCATATTGGACATCGGGAAATCGGAGTTCCTGAGGTCGAAGGAAACGAGAGGTCGAAGTCCCGAAATCCCGACACAATTGGGATTGTCCATCTGAGAGGACCCGTGGCAGGAGATTGATGCCATCAGCGAAAGGCCCGATAGGAGGTCGTTCATCGGCTAATCGAAAATCGGGATATCGGAGATCCCGGGCACAAAGGTTTTGTGCATTTCGAAATCGCTATCCGCGAAATCTCGATGAGTGGGGTACAACTGTCAGCTCAGCAACGAAGGAGGACAGAGGCGTAGTGGAGGCTAGTTGTCAGCATATGAAAGGAGCATCGGGATTAGGATGATCGGGAATCATGTGGGTGAATGCATCGATGCATCACAAACCCCGTATCCCCGACGGGGTTAGGTTGTGGTCATGGGTAATGGTCACATGGACCAAAGCTCAGTCAGGAGGGTTGAAGCTGGAAGGGGCTAGCATATGGAATGCCGAAACCCGATTCGAAAAGGCGTGCATAGGTTTAATTCAAATTTCAAAAAGGGGCCCGATTTCCCCCGGGCAATAAATATGGGACCCAATGAGCGTTGAACGAGTCCTAGATCAATGGGCTTAAGAAGGGGTCAATGATCTTCCTACAGTTGATTCGGCAGAAGAAAAGGAGGAAGGTGATAGGTCGCAGAGGTCCTCTTGAGGACGGGCCATTTTCTGACAGTATGGATATCTACTGGTGGGTGAGGTCATTTTTGCAGGCCGCATGGAAGGTTTGAGGAAAGAGGAACCTCATGGTGGCAGTCGGGCAACAAATCTACATTGACAGAGAGATCTCAGCTGTGGGTTCAGCAACCATGAGAGCAGAGGCATCATCTCCAGGTTTATTGACTTGTTTAATGTGTGTCTTTTGATAACTGTCTGGGAGTCTGTAGATCTGTGTTTACTCTTGAAATAATTTCAGTTATTGTCATAACTACTAGATCAAACTGCCTGATCCAGTGTGAAAATTAATGAAACGTGGTCAGCGGCGAGTATAAGGGTTAAACCCTTCAGTAGTAGCAATCTTCCAGTAGAAACTGGTGCTATCTTCAGGGGGTTGAAGCTCCCTTCCAGGAAAGGCTGGTAAACGAGAGAAGGTTGTAGCCTTCTGCAGGTAGAAGCCTATGTACTAGTATGAGCCTGCACTAGTACATTATTGTAGAATGTTTTCTTAATAATAATCATTGAAGACAGAGACAACAACAACGGTGGTTTTCTCCCGATTTGGGTTTCCACCTTAAATCCTGGTGTTCATGTGTCCTATTCATCTGTGTTAGTTTATTTTGTTGAATTATTGTTTAAGAGACATCTGATGAATAAATAAACCCATAATAAGATCTCTGGATGCACTACTGTTTTCATAAGAATAGACAACAATTGATCTCTATAAAGTAGACTAAGATTTTTCAGTGAAAGAAAAGTTAAAAATCGATTGATAGCTAAAATACTGATTCATCCCCCCCCCCCC